>JAKSZU010000026.1:20317798-20426386 GCA_026018925.1 Tupaia tana | reverse complement strand
AAAAAGACGGGGCCGGCAGGTGGCGTGGTGGATAAGGGCGCTGGACTCCCACATGGCTGACCACGGTTCAAGTCTCGGAGCTGGTGGCTTGGCTTGCTTTCTCACGTTCCCTCTCTCTCTCTCTCTCTCTTTCTCTCTCTGGTCAAATTAAAAAATAAAATGAATGAATAAATAAAATTAAATAAATAATTTAAAAAAAAAAAGAAAGAAAGAAAGAAAATTGACTCACGAAATAATATGCCAGCTACCTCCAAATGAAAATCTGTATCAGTGCGCATATATGTATACGTGTAATATATGCACGGCCTGTATAGACAGATGAACGTGTATGATGCATATATGTGTGATGCGGTATGTGCATATGTCATATGTACATTTGTATACACATGCATGTGGTTGTATGTGCATATACACATGTGAATGTGTAGCACATGTGTATGTATATGTGCATACATGCATATGTGTGCGTTTATTTTATTTTTTTTAAAGGTTTTCACTATAGGGCACGTGCGCTCGCCAGACAGACAGAAAGAGACAGAGAGACAGAAAGCGAGAAATCACCCCCCAGGGGGATGGTCACGCCGCAATCCCTTCTCCTCCATTCTCCTCTCGGGATCTTGGGCACGCACACGCACGCGCCCGGCGTGAGTTTTAAGCCACTGGGTCCGGGACGCGAACCACGGTCGACTACATGGGAGTCCAGCGACATAGCCATTACGCTAACTGCTGGTTCCCTGTGTGCGTTTATTTTTAAGTAGAGAAGGATATCACTAAACTGTTCATAGTAATTTTCTTCAGGTGGTTGGATTATGAGTGATTTTGGTTTTTCTTCCATTTTCTACCATCCATTACTTCAATAAAAAAAACGGAAAGTACAACAATAAAAACTATAACAGGCAGAAATTCTGTCTCTACAACAAATAATTCTTTCTCACTAGAGCAAACACATTTCCTCTTTGAATAAAAGAACGATTTTCTTCTCTAACGGTTTTGCAAACACAGCCCCACCTTCTCGATGGCGACCTCCTTGACGGCTGCCATGACGATCTCGTTGAGGACGTCCTTATGCTTGTGAAGCTCCATGGCAAACATGTTCTCCAAGGTGAATGTTTCGGTCATCTCGAAAAAGACGGAGGTTTTTTCCATCAGCTCTTTCCAATGCCTGAAAGTGAATGAATATTAAAATCCTGGTGCTTACTGGAGGGCGTTGGACCTGACATTCCACACCCCGAGTTCCCAGAGCTGTACTGTGCTAATGAAAATGAATTATGAAAATTCATTTTATTCTTTCTTATTCTTTTTTTTTTTTTTTTTGAAGAGGCTTTTGCTATAGAGCGTGTGCGCTCGCCAGACAGAGAGAGAGACAGAGAGACAGAAAGCGAGAAATCACACCCCAGGGGGGATGGTCACGCCGCAATCCCTTCTCCTCCGTTCTCCTCTCGGGATCTTGGGCACGCACGCACATGCGCCCGGCGTGAGTTGTAAGCCACCGGGTCCAGGACGCGAACCGTGGTCGACTACGTGGGAGTCCAGCGACATAGCCATTACGTTAACTGCTGGTCCCATCATTTTACTCTTTCAATGTAGCACCTAGAAGATCATAAGCTGTCAGTGCACATGTGAGTCCCCTGGCATTTCTCCTGGACCAGGCAGGCCCAGGCCCTTCACTGGTTTTTTTCAATCTTCGAGTGAAGCAATGGCATTGCCACCGTACATTGGATGAGAATTTCTTTTAAGAGCCCTTGCCATTGATCACTTTGTAGAAACATAATCTACACGACCTCGTGCACGTGTATGCCTGCGTCACCGTTAAACCCTGCACTTGGTCATCGGGTCTGAGCAGGTGACAAACCGAGGGACACACCATCAGCTCCAAGCTTCCCCCATCCTCTCACGTCGCCTCACAGAGGACACCACAAACCTGTCTCTCAGGGCTTCGTGTTTCAAGTCAAGAAGTAAAGGAATCGAGTCTTTGAATGCCTTCATCCTCGATTCCAAATAGTACGCCACCGATAAGCCCCGGACTGGCCGGGGCAGCTTCCTGAGTGACTTGAGGAAACCCTCGATGCCTTCCTGGAGGAACTGGACATTCAGGTTGACCCAGAGGGTCTGAGACCATTCTTCTTTGGCGGCCTGAGATGGGCAAGAAACAGTCACATTAACAAGACACCTACGGAAACACAGGCGTCACTCGACAGGGAGAGCATGTTTGTTTGTTTGTTTGTTTGTTTTAAGTTTATTTATTTCTTTTTTCCATGAATAAGAAAGACAGAGGAACAGAGACAAAGAGACAAAGAGATAGCAGCACCCCACAGGGTTCTCATGCTGTGATCCACACCCAGCCTCGGCCCGCCGGGACCGTGGGCACGCGTGCCTGTGCACCCAGCGCGTTCGAGGAGGTGTCTGGCAGACCCAGAACCTTACTGTGTGGGTCGGCCATGAAGTGTGCTGTCGCTGCTGTGCCACGGTTTGGACCCGGCAAGGGTACACGGCTCTTTGTTTTTAACTATTTATTTAATCGCCCAAGGGCACATGTGCACACCAGAGAGAGAGAACGTGAGAGAGGGAAAGGAAGAAAGCTTCCCCCATGGGGCATCATCATGTTGCAATCCCTTCTCCATCCAGGGAGAGCAAAGTCTTTTTTTTTTTTTTTTTTTTGGAGAGGTTTTTCGCTATAGGGCGCATGCGCTCGCCAGACAGACAGAGACAGACAGAGAGACAGAAAGCGAGAAATCACCCCCCAGGGGGGATGGCCACGCCGCAATCCCTTCTCCTCCATTCTCCTCTCGGGATCTTGGGCATGCATGCACACGCGCCCGGGGTGAGTTTTAAGCCACCGGGTCCGGGACGCGAACCGCGGTCGACTACATGGGAGTCCAGCGACATAGCCATTACGCTAACTGCTGGTCCCGAGGGAGAGCAAATTCTTAACTCTTACTTATGCTTGGCTCTTTTAAAATATTACTGCCTATCTCTCCACACAACCTCAAATTCACAGGGGAAGGATTGATTACAAGAATCTAAAACAAAAACCAAAGACCCCAATTTTTTCTAAAGAATTATTTATTTTAGGGGCCAGCGGGTAGCATGGTGGTTAAAGGCACTGGATTCCCACATGGCTGATTGCAATCCCGGACCTGGCAGCTTGCTTTCTCGCTTTCTCTTTCTCTCTGTCTCTCTCTAGTCAAATTAAAAATAATAATAATAACAAGAACAACTGGAATTAAATAAATAATTATTTTTAAAAGATTTATTTATTTTAATTTGCTATAGGGCATGTGCACTCACCAGAGAGAGATAAAGAGAAAAAGTGAGAAAGAAAGCCGCCAGGTCCGTGGCTTGAACCACAGTCTGCTATGGGGGAGTCCAGCGCCTTAACCACCATGCCACTTCCTGGCCCCAGAATCTAATCTTTTAAAGCCCTCTCAAAAATAATACAGTGCCTGAGGATGTGTGGAGTGCAAAAATATGACTGTCTTAGGAAGTGAGAAGCACAGAGCGAGCACACACCCTCCCGAGCCTGCGTCCTGCGGCGAGGCGCTCACCTTCAGCCCCTCGTAGAGCTCATAGATCATCCTCAGCCCGTTCATCTCCTTCTGCACCTTGAGCAGCTCCGGGTACATCGTGATCGGGAGGTCGAAGAGCTTCTCGGCGTTGGCCAGCTCCTGCCGGTTCTTCTCGTGTTTCGCCAGCTCTCTTTCGAAAGTGCCTAAAAGCTCTACTCCTGGCAAATAGATACACAGACCAGTGAACCCATGAACGTGAAGGGCTATAAATCGATCATGACGAACCGACTCAAATGGCCGTTTCACCCACATAAGCCATCTGGGAAGACAAGCTGAGAACTTCCAGACTGTCGCCATCGTCCCAACTAGCTCCTCCGGTTAGAAAATCCTGAGTCTCACACCCGGAGTATACGAGAAACGAGGGTGTTTTAAGGTAGCCCGAGCTGGCCCCCTTAGGGCTGATGTCACCCACCCTTCGCCGCACCTCTGGAGCCCTTCGCCACCCTCCTGAGCACCTGAGGTGCTCTGACGTCCCCGCTCTGCTTCTCTGCCCCCACCGCAGTGGCCGCTACCCTGCATCTGCATCACTACTCACAGCCTCCTACCCAGGAGCTCGCACTTCCAGGTGCCTTTTTACATTTATCTACCTCTTGGGGCCAGCAGGTGGCATGGTGGTTAGGAGCCCTGGACTCCCGCATGGCCCACCGTGGCTCGAGTCCTGGACCTTGTGGCTTTCTTTCTCTCTCCACCCCGTTCTCTCTCTTTCTCTGTCTCTCTCTAGTAAAATTTAAACAAATAACAATTAAATAAAGTTCAATAAAATAATAAAATAATTACTTTTTTAAATTTATCTACCTATTTACTTATCAGACTTACTTAATTACTAAATTTATTTTATTCATGATAGAGAATGGGTGCCCACATAGGAGCGAGCGAGGGAACCACCCTCAGCAGGCTCTTAGCACAGCACAGTCCTTGGTTCCAGCTCACCAGCATCTTGACACACGTGTGCACACCCCACCAGCATCTTGACACACGTGTGCACACCCCACCAGCATCTTGACACACGTGTGCACACCCCACCAGCATCTTGACACACGTGTGCGCACCCAGCATGTTTCAGGCCGACCAAGCCAGAGAGCTGCACCTACACCTGGCTACACGGCTCCGGCCACACTTCACTCTGTCCCGACTACGGCCGAGGCTGGCTCTCGAGGTGCCTTTCTCGACAGCCCTGGGTCGATGGGACCTGTGTCTGGAATCCTCGCAGTCTTTGTTTATCAAATTCTGTCCCGAGTAAGAGTGTTAGAACTCTTACCTCGGCCCCCTCTGAGCCTACGTCATTTGAAGGACAGAGGACAAACTTGAAGAAGTCGGGGTGTAAACCCAGGAATAACCCTAACAGGAGTGAAGTGGCAAGGACGTGGGGAGGGCCCGGGAGCGTGTCTGGAAGGCAGATGCTGCTGCGTGAGACTCCCCAGTCGCGGCTGAGATCACGGTGCCCCTACAGGAGGAAGCCCCACTTCCCAGCCTCACACGGTAGGCACCCAACATCAGCGGATTGACTCGGTCTGTCCTTTCATAGGTTCAATCACCGAAACTACCCAAGAAAAGCAGCTGAGAAAAAAATAAATACGTAACTCAAAACACCATGACCATTTCTCATAAAATTCTTTTTTTTTTTTTTTTTGGAGAGATTTTCACAATAGGGCGCGTGCGCTCGCCAGACAGAGAGAGAGACAGAGAGACAGAAAGCAAGAAATCACCCCCCAAGGGGGATGGTCACGCCGCAATCCCTTCTCCTCCATTCTCCTCTCGGGATCTTGGGCACACACGCACACGCGCCAGGCGTGAGTTTTAAGCCACTGGGTCCGGGACGCGAACTGTGGTCGACTACGTGGGAGTCCAGCGACATAGCCATTACACTAACTGCTGGTTCCCAATTGCTCATAAAATTCTTAAGGAAAACATGATGGAAGAGCTCAGTAAGAATGACGTGGGGCTGGGCAGTGGCACAGCTGACACGGCACTTTGTGAGGCCGACCCCTTGAGAAGGTCATGGGTTCACGTCCAGAGTCCTCCCTGAGTACCAGATGCTGCCCACGACCTGGGGCCAGCTGCAGCTGGGAGTGGACTGGAGTGTCAAGACCCTGTGCGGTGTCTCTCTCTCTCTCTTTCTTCTCTATCTCTCATGTATGGAAGAGAGATAGACACATAAAAAAAAATAAGCCAACGTAAACATTCTTACCTTTATCGAGATCGTCACCGACAGAACCTGGGCCTTCGTTATAAAAACGTGTTGCAAATTCCTCTACCTGATGTCTGTAGTTCATTATCTCACCTCGAGTAATCTGAGGAAAACATGGTGACCTAAAGTTAGCCCAGCGTGTGTGTTCCGACACCCTTACTCAGAGAGGTGAACGGGGAGGGCACCTCTGTGAACGTCCTCTTGATGCCCCCCAGGGCGTGCTCCGCGTTCACAGAGTCGTTGGACAGGGCCAGCCACATGTCCTCGATCTGCTCGGCCAGTTCCCGCTCTGCCTCAGGTGGCTAATTAAAAAGAAAAAGATGAGTAAGCAATGAAGGTTCAGCAATTTGGAACTGAAACTCCTGGTCAAAGCTACTCTACAGTGACTTCGGCTTCTGGAAACAGCAGGTGAGATCATTTGAAGCTGGTTGAAATATTACGATCATATTTTTATAAGTAAAACAAAATCAGGGTAAGATCATTTTTAAAAAATATTTTTAAAAACATGGGGCTGGCAGGTGGTGTGGTGGTTAAAGATGCTGGACTCCCACATGGCTGACCACGGTTCGAGTCTCAGACTTGGCGGCTTGCTTTCTCACTTCCTCTCTCTCTGTCTCTCTCTCTCTCTCTTTCTCTGGTCAAATTGAAACAATAATAATACTAATAAATAAAGTTAAATAAAGTAATTTAAAAATAATAATAATAATAATAATAATAATAAAGATGGGACCAACAGATGGTGTAATGGCACTGGACTCCCAAGTAGTCGACTCCGGTTTGAGTCTTGGGCCCGGCAGCTTAAAACTTACGCCGGGCACGTGTACATGCATGCCCAAGATCCAAAGAGGAGAAGAAGGGACTGCAGCGTGGCCAACCCCCCTGGGGGCTGAGTTCTTGCTTCCTGTCTCTCTGTCTCTGTCTCTCCAGCAAGAGCAGGCACCTTATAGCAAAATGTCTCTTTAAAAAATAAAGAAAATAGTGATAAAGAAATAAACGGAGATAACCCAGAAAGATAAACCCCAGCTAAAGCTGAGCTTCACACTGCATCCATCTCTGGTTAGACTAAGGTCCTCCGGGCTGACTGTGGTGCCAGTCGTGCTGTCCCTCAGAAACCAAGGAGACCCCCGATGCACCAGAGCGAGGCAGTGGCGCATCAGCGTTCGGTGTAGGCGTGCGGGTGACACGTCAGACAAAGGCCTTGGCTGCACTGACTCTCCTGTCCTCTCTCTGACGCCCCCTAAAGCACAGAGTCTGAGGAATGGGCTTGGCCGTGCGGGGAATGCGAAGCGGGGAGGAGAAGCCAATGGCCCTTGACAGTCTTCACCCGCATGGACTGTCTCAGCAGCTCTGTGGCTTCCCTGCTTCAAGCCCAGCACCCTGGTGGTCCAGGGCTCAGACGCGGCACCCCGAATGCTGTCGCCCAGCAGTGGGCCTGAGCTGAAAGCCAGCAAAGAGAAAAATGCACACCCTGTTTCAGGGAGCATCCAATGCCCCTCACGGTGCCTGGACTCCCGAAGGTCCTCGGAAGCCATGCTTAACCACCCACGCCCGGCCAGGCTGCGGGAATTCTCTTCTGCTGGTTCCTGTTCATCCTACGCCTCTTCCCCACTTCTCATCCCTGTGACTGCTCTCTACTTACTGAAGAAAACGAACACGAGGAGGAGGAGGGAAGAAACGGAAAGGGAAGGGGAGAGGGAGGAGGAAGAAGAGGACAGACTTGAAACAGCGTGCGGTCACAGAGCAGCTGACAAAACCACTGGACCGCACAAGAATGAGAAATAGTCGGAGTTTTCATCATTCTGCGTACAATTACTGCTTAAAGTCACTTACTGTCTGCTATAGCGGTGTACTTGAGAAGGATTTCTGAAAAGGGTCTGGGTAGGCAACCCAGCTATAAAATACAAGAGAAAGCAGAATGTGACAGCCCAGCCCCGCAGCCTCGTGGGAAGGAAGACAGATCCTACGCGGCTGACCGCAGTTCAAGTTCTGACCTCGGGGGCTTGAAAAACACACTGGGTGTGTGTGTGTGTGCGCGTGCCCCAAGTCCCAACAGGATGGAGAGATGGAAGAGGGGTGTGGAACGACCACACCCCACGGGGGCTGTTCTATCCCTCTGGCGCATGCATCCCCCAGCATTTAACGAAGAAGAACACGGAAGCTGTCTTACGTAAATGTCATACATGGCCATGGTGCGGTACCGCTCCTGCACATCCCTGTACCTCAGCTCCATGACCAAAGATTTGCTTCGAATTTCCGCAATGGTCGCGAGCACAGACTTGAGGTCTTCAAGGGTGTTGGGGCTCTTCTTGAGGTTTTTGGACAGGATCTATGAAAGAGGGAACGAGGGACGCTAAATACACAGGACAGAAACGGCAGCAGTCCCGAATGACAGCCGCCCACCCGACAAGCAGCCTTAGTGGCACGCGGTGAGCAGGCACCTCCATCTCTTCCTGGAGGTTATGCAGCTCCTCCCTCGCCGACTCGTTGAGGAGCTTGCCCAGGGAGATCACCCAGGACTTGGCGTTTTCCTGCACCGTGTTTGCCAGAGGCCCGAGCTGAAGCCGGATGCAATGGTCGTCCTTGACCAGAAGGTGGCGCATCACCTCGGCGGCCACCCTGGCATAGAACTGCAACTTCTCATCGTACGCCACACACGGGGGCTTCCTGGCCGCAAACTTCTCCATCACGATGGCCTTGTCCAGCTTCCAGAGCGGTCGGTAGCGCTTCCACTTCTGCAGGTACTTCATAAGATTGACCAGAATCCTGTGGACATTTTGGGGGACCATAACAGCTTGTTCGATTATCTGGGGGTTCAGGGAAATATCGTTGTAAAAGCTTATTATAACGACTTCCTCCTCCTCGCCCTTCTGAGGAGGGCACTCAATGCAGCTGCCGTTCATCCAGCGGACAAAGTGCTGCAAAGTAAGAACGGGGGAGAGACAGGATGTAGAACACGTTCTGCCATCTGTCTGTCTGTCTACGTATTCAGTAATACGCCTGGCTAATAAGGAAAAATCGCTATTCTTTCTAAACTGTGCCCCACCACAAAAATGACCACAACCTTTTGTTCCTCCCGTCAAGAGATGGAGTCTACTTCCCCATCCCTGGCCAGCCTCGTGACCTGAGATGACCAGTGGAAAGGGACAGGAGTGGCACCAGGCCAGTTCCAAGCCAGGGACTCAAGGAGGCCTGGAGCTCCCGCCCCCACATTCTCGAAAGCTCACAGCACCAGGGGAGAGAGCGTGAGCTGGCCTGCGGGGTGCTATGAGCCTCGGGAGAACTAAGGCGCCCAGCCCACAGCCCCCAGTCATCGGGCTGTGACGGAAGTCAGCATCGAGCACAGTCAAGACCAGAACTGCCCAGCAGAACCAGCCCTCAGGACCAAGCACTAAATACAGTTACTGTTTAAAGTCACTCAGGTGTGAAGTGATTTGTCATGCAATAGAAGCTAACGTGAACGGGGCCAGCAGGGGGCGTGGGTTAGGACAGCCCGACCCTACATGGCCAACTCTGCAGTTTGAGTCCTGGATCTACCAGCATGAGACACACTGGGCACGTGCAAACCGGCCCACAGTCCCCAGAGGAGAATGCAGTGGAAGGGACTTCGGCGTGGTCATCCCCCCTGGGAGGTAATTTCTCACCCCCCTCTCTCTCTTTCTCTGTCTCTCTCCAGTGAACTCACATCCCTACAGCAAAAACTGAAAAAAAAAAAAAAAAAAAAAGTTAAAATGATCCTTAGCTCGACCAGCAGTTGGCGTAAGGGCTATGTTGTGGGACTCCCGTGTAGTAGACTGTGGTTCAAGTCCCAGAACCGTGGCTTAAACTCACATGTGTACGTGCATGCCCAAGATCCCGAGAGGAGAATGGAGGAGAAGGGATTTTGGCATGGCCATCCCCCCCGGGGGGTGATTTCTCACTTTCTGTCTCTGTCTCTCTCTCTTTCTGGCAAGCGCACGTGCCCTATAGCAAAAACCTATCCAAAAAAAAAAAGATCCGGCAGCTTGAGAAAACAACGGGTGTGTGTACATGATGCCCAAAATCCTGTAAGGGGGGCTGAGAGATGGAGAAGGGAGTGTGTGCTGTGACTGCTCCCCAAGGGGCACAAGGGTGCTTTCTCCCCTCTTTTTCTCTGGTGAGCATGAGTACCCTCTGGCAAAAAAAAAAAAAAAATCCACATTGCACAGCCAGGTCTCAGGTGCGGGGGGTGACATCAAGCAGACACGCGAGTGGAAAGGTCTGGGCTGGAGGTGGAAGTGGGCCTCCATCTCCATGGTGGCGGAAAGAGCCGTGGGCCTGGTCATGGCTGAGGAGAGAGGGCGGATGAGGCAGGAAGAAAAGGGAGACAGGATCAAGCCAGGGCCACTCCTAAATTTAGAGCCCTACATAGGAGGAGTGGGGAAGAGCCCAAGGGCGGAAGTGGAGCCTGCGTCCTTCCAGGGAACCTCTCCTCGGCAGGAGCAGCTGTCTGCACCAAGAGCTGCCGAGAGGAGCCGAGACCAGCCAAGGACAGCCGAGGACAGCCGAGGACAGCCAAGGACAGCCGAGGACAGCCAAGGACAGCTGAGGACAGCCAAGAGCAGCCAAGAGCAGCCAAGAATAGCTGAGAGCAGCCAAGGACAACCGAGAACAGCCGAGGACAGCCGAGAGCAGCCGAGAGTAGCCAAGGACAGCCGAGAGCAGCCGAGGACATCCAGGGGTCTCCATACCTTGGTGATCTCCACGCAGTTGCGGACAGAGTGGACGCACATCTTGTCGATCTCGTTTGCGTTGGGATGAAGGATGATCTCGGGGGCGGTCAGAATGGTCTCCGTTTGGAACAAAGGGACGTTTCCAAGGATTAAAGAATTAAACGAGTGCAAATTCCTAAGAGGGATAATGAAAAAGACTCAGACTCCGCGAGTGAAATGCTCCCAATGTCGATGAAGATGGCTGTCAGCGAAGTCACCGGGAGAAGCCGCCACACCAGCTCTGTGGGGTGTAAAGGACGGGCAGGGTGGCTTCGCTGCACATTCTTGCTTTGTCCTGCCTACACAAATAATTCGTTTCTGCTCTTGGGAGTTGGGTACCTATTGGTTGGGAAATACTTAACTAATAATGCTGACTCCAAATGTCCACTCGTGTGGGAGAAATGAACCGGACCCTGCCCGCCCTGCCCACCCAGGTCTGTCCCTGCAGGAGCGACTCAGGATGATGTTCTGGGCGGGAAAGCTTCATCACCTCCAAACCACTCGGTCCCCTCCTCCCCCGGCCCGCACCATAATCTGTAAAACGGACAGAAAGACTTTTTTTTCTTGGAGAGGTTTTTGCTCTAGGGCGCATGTGCTCACCAGAGAGAGAGAGAGAGAGAGGGACAGAAAGCGAGAAATCACCCCCCCAGGAAAGATGGCCACGCTGCAATCCCTTCTCCTCCATTCTCCTCTCAGGATCTTGGGCGCACACGCACCCGGTGTTAGTTTAAGCCACCGGGTCCGGGATTCAAACCACGGTTGACTACCTGGGAGTCCAGGACACAGCCATTACGCTAACTGCTAGTCCCCAGAAAGACTTTTTAAAACATACCAGCTACTTAAAAACGTTTGTGGAAAATGGAATTCAAGTAAAAGTTTATTTCAGTGCAAAAATGTTTTCAAATCCATACACAGACTTGTCTCTGCATTTTCCATGAGCGGATTTGAAGCCACTCATACAGCTCCTATCCCTCTCTCACGCCCCTTCTCCACTCTCTCCCTCCTCTTTTTTTCCCTCCCTCACTCCTTTCTTCTCTCCCTCGGTACCCCTCCCTCCCTCCCTCCCTCTCTCCCTCCCTCCCTCCCTCCCTCCCTCTCTCCCTCTCTCCCTCTCTCCCTCCCTCTTTGTATCTTTGACTCTGAGCATCTCAGCTCTGACTCCGACAATTCACGGTGCCCACGTCTAAAACAAACAGCGGAAAATGAAAGGACAAAAGCCTCCTTCAGGAGGCCAAGGTCAACCAGGAAATCAGAGAAATGTCTCCGAGGCTGTTCACAAGGAAGGCGTCATGTGGTAAAAGGGATGTCACGCCTTGACCATGTAAATGCCGGAGTGACCACCAGGAACCTCGCAGACTGGTTTCTTGGAGTGACCCTAAGCCGTCAGCTTCGCGCCCACCCAGAGAAGCCTGAGGGCCCCGAGGTGAGCCCGTCCAGGCTCTCAGCTCAGCTGGTCTAGTAAGCTGCCAGGCGGTGAGGCCCAGGATGGAGCATGGCATCTGGAGGGTCTGAGGATGACACTCAGCACAGACCTGCGGGCCATCCAAGCAGGGCTGACTCAGACTGGCCAGAGGGGGACAGCGCCTCGTGTCCTTCACCCTGGCTCCTGTCAGTCTGAGCCAGGCCCCCCTGGGGTGTGGGTGAGAACTGAGTGGCAGCAGTTCCCTGTTGCTGTCGCACACCGACATGCTCCATCTCTAGACAGGGGAAGGGGCAAAGGGATGACTTCCTTCTCTGAGTGTGGAGGACGCAAGCCCAGAGGGAAGGTCGGCCCTCCGTCCTCCCAGGGTCCTCTGGGGCCAGGAAGCATCCTCCCGGCCAGCTGACCTGCACCCCGCACTCCCGCCCACCGCGGCCGCCCACATTCCGGAAACCCTCCCGTCCATGCACGCCGCCTTCCACACCCGCACGGCGCAGGGGACCTACTTCAGGATGAGCTTCGTCAGGACCTCGTAGATCCTGTTCTCCCAGTACTCGTAGTAGGAGGCCAGCTTCGGGGCCCTGCCCGTGTTGGTGTGGATGACCAGACCTTCCACCTTGGTCAGCAGAGGCCCGATGGCGAGATACCACCGGACCATGTGGTCCACGTCCTTGGCCCGCTCCCGCTCAATGTGCTCGAAGAATTCCTTCACGCCTGCAGAGAGAGACACCTGTGACCACGGGGGACACGGGGAAGGGTGCTGCTCTAAGTGAGCCCAACCCGCAACCTTGACCCAAAGAGAAGACACATTCTGTGCAAATTTTATACAAGAAGTAGAGGGCGACACCGGAATTCCTGTCAGGTGTGGCTGAGGTTAGTCTCACAGGGAAGGTGGCTTTTCACAGCTTGGGGCAGTCTTGTTTTTTCTGAATTTCTTGTTGACTAGTCTCAGGCCACTTAAAACATCCTATTTGAACTAGTAAACAGGAGCCCTTAAAGACGCAATTCACAGGGCTGGCAGGTGGAATGGTGGTTAAGGTGCTAGACTCCCTCATGGCTGACCATGGTTCAAGTCCCAGGGTTGGTGACTTGCTTTCTCACTTTCCCTCTCTCTGTCTCTGTCTCTCTCTGGTCAAATTAAAATAATACTAATAAATAAAGTTAAATAAAGAATTATTTACATAAAAAACACAATTCACTTGGCCATTACATAGTTATGGACAAAAGTACAGCTGATGTTTGCAGATTTGAGAATGTATGGGGCCAGCTGGTGTGGTGGTAGTGAAGGTGGCTGGAACCCACATGGCCAACTGTGCGTGAGCCCCAGATCCACAGCTTAAAAAACACAGTGGACACGTGTTCACGTGCTCAAACTCCTGAAAGGAGAGACAGCTAACAGGGAAGGGACTGCGGTATGACCAGGCCCAGGGCTGCTGTCCCTCCCTCTCTTTCTCTTTCTCTTTCTCTTTCTCTTTCTCTTTCTCTTTCTCTCTTTCTCTCTCTCCATCTCCAGGGAGCACATTACTCTAGCAAAATTAAAAAAAAAAATTGTAGAGCTATCTAAGCAATACGTAAAACATGACAAAAAAGTAAAGATTACCCATGATTTTTTCAAGAAATGACTAAAATCATTAGGAACTGTTTTATTCCATGAATGGACTAAATATAAATAAATTATTCATAATAAATAAATATAACTTACATTTATTATAAATACTTATGCTCATGACTAGGAAAGCGTTTCATTCCTCTCGTAACTCGAGAACAAGTCAGACCTACCTGGGAGCTCTTCATCACTCTTGGGCGCTGGGTATTTAAAGAGATTTACGGCCTCTATTAATGTAAGCCTGGAAGAAATGTCATCTGCATTTTTGTGAATCTGGTGGACCAGGGACTCGAACTTCCCGATGGCCTGTTTGCACCGAGTGATGTAGTCAGCAATACCTGTGGAGTGAAAAAGAGGAAAAACAAAGGTGGCTCCCAACTCTTTCCTACGTGTCTCACCAGCATCTGTAAGACTGCTCTCGTTCCAGCATCTTGAGGGCCTGAGGTGCCGAGGACCCACGGAGCACCTGAAGGCACCGTGCCCAGAATCAACCAGGCAACACGTTCCTCTGGACAATGTGAGTGTCATCGGGCCGGCCCCATCGCCTGAGGGTCAAGGGAGCTGGATCTCACACCACCAATTCGAGTCCCAGCCCTGGTGGCTTGAAGGCGTTCATGGAACGTGTGCCTGTGTGCCCCAAATTCCCGCAAGATGGAGAAACGGGGAAAAGGGCTGCGGCTTGACCACATCCCCACATCCCCTTGGGATTGCTTTTCTCTCTCCCCTTTGTCTCTGTCTCTCTGCCTCTCCCTGGCAAGCATACATGCCCTCTGGTGGTTAAAAATTAAAAAGCAAAGGTCACTTTATTTTTGTAGGAGAAAGCTTTGGGTTGAAAGAGTGTCCAATGTCATTCCACCTCATCTTTACCCCTCACCAAAGCTAGGAGATTCGTTCTAAGTTCCACGAAGTGTATTTTACTAATCCCGAAACACTCTTTGTTAACCACGTCCATTCGATATTTGCATGCAAACACTGTAATTCAAATAAAATTATCTGAGAGAATTATTTTTGCATCCTGAAGTCTAAAAGGCAAAGACGAGCTGGATTACGTACCTAGTGAGTTCCAGTTCAGCCGCTTATACCCAGACCTAAACACTCTGACTAACTCCTGCGCATGGTCGTCCAGAAGGACCGTCTCCGCCTCGTTCAGCGTCCCGACGAGCATGTGGTAATGATCCAACATCCGCTGGATCCCATCCGTGTACCTGCACACCACAAGGTCATTAACACGAAAACAGTACAGTCTAGCTTGTGAAAACCTGAACAGGGCCAGCAAATGGCATGGAGGTTAAGGCACTGGATCCCACATGGCTGACTTCATGGTTTGGGTCCCAGACCCAGCGGCTTGAAAATCACACCGGGTTGTGCATGCGTGCATGCCCAAAATCTCAAGAGGAGGATGGAAGAGGAAAGATTGTGGCGTGGCCATCCCCACCTTGGAGGAACTGTCTCACTTCCTCTCTCTCTCTCAATCTTTGTTTCTGTCTCCAGTGAACGAATGTGTCCTATGGCAAAAAAAAAAAAAAAAAAAAAAAAAAAAAAACTAAGAAGCAAAGGAAACGCTGAACAACCTCCTTAACAGGTTACGAGTGACCATGACCTGCCTGTCACCCAGGCAGTCGCGCACACCGGCTGACACCGCTGCTCTGCAGGCTGAGGCCCCCCGGGAGGCTGGGTTTGACTCCCAGCTCACCCTGAAAATGCAGGCACAGTGGCACATGCCTGCGGTGCCAGTGCTCAGGAGGCTGAGGTAGGAGGACGACAGCACTGTAGACCCTCTTTGTTTTTTTGTTTGCTTGTTAAAAAAAAAAAAAAAAAAAAAAAAAAAAAAAAAAAAAAAAAAAAACACTGGGCCAGCTCTACAGCCTAGTGAAGAGAGCCAAATTTCACATGGCTGATCACAGTTCAAATCCCAGCCTTGGCACTTTGAAAAGTACACCAGGTGCATGTGCATGTGCATGTGTGCCCAAAATCCCTTAGGATGCAGAAATGGAGGAGAAGGGATGGAGACTATGTCCCATCAGGGACTGCTTTCTCCCTCTTTCTCTCGACGTCTCTCTGGCACATACTCTTTAGCAATATAATTGATCATTTTTTTAAAGATCACAGACCAGCCTACAACCATAATTGAGAAACTGTGATCATGAGCTTTCCAAAAATGTGAAATAATGCCACTTTAGTTGTCTTTTTTTGGCAAAATTTGTTACTTTCCATTAAAATGTCGAGGTTAACATGTTACAGGTATATTATCGTTCTTTTGGGTTGATAAGTAAATCCATACTTAAACATTTCTTAGTATTAACCTCTAATATGGCGACTATTGGCAGATATAAAATCCACAGAAGTGAAAGCTTCCAGGGACAGGGTCCTCGGTAACTTTCTAGAGCACAGAATTTCTAGAGGGCCAAGACTAGAAAGTTTCTTGCAGATCTAAGAGGAGCATCTTTTTTTTTTTTTTAAGAATTATATATTTAATTTATTATTATTATTATTATTATTATAATTTAATTTGGCCAGAGAGAGAGAAAGAAAACAAGTCTCCAGGTCCAGGACCAGAACCACGGTCGACCATGTGGGAGTCCAGCGCCTTAACTACCACACCACCTGCAGGTCCAAGGAGCATGTTCTTACCTGAGGAATTTGTCCTCCTGGAGAGCAACATTTCTTGCTAATTCGGGGACAGTGAACCCCAGCTGTTCCAAGTACTTGGTCTCGTTAATGATCTCTCTGAGAGCAGGGGAGAAGTTGATTGTGAAGACACTGCCCTTCTCCAAGGAAGTGGCCTCCTCGCCACTGGTCGAAGACTGTGGGAGAGAGGGAAAAGTGGCCCAAGGAGCAAGTGGGCTGCACCACCCAAGAAAAAAGTGAACCCTATAGCAAAGTAAAAACTAACAATAATAAATAAATATTTTTAAAATAAAAGATAAGGGCGAATCAGGCAAAATGCACTTCTCTGCAGGTTAAAAACGGTAGAGTGATCCACTGATGGCTCAAGGAACAGCACATGTTACGTCACCAGCCCAGCTCATCTGACAAATGGGGAGACAGGTTCAGAATAGAGCCACCTGCCTGAGGCACCTACGGCCACCCCATTCCAGCCCGTCCCTAACTGGACCCTTCTGCCGTCTCCACTCTCTCCTTTCGGCCTCTCTTCTCCCGGGTCAGTGTTTGCATTCCCTGTCTTTGATTTGGGACGCACCTACCGGTATCCTGCACACCCATGACTCGGACTCAAGACTGGGCCCCCACACCCCGGCCCGCCGGCAGCAGCACCTTAGTGAGCAGGCTCTTCTTCATGAGGCTCGGGAGGACCTGCTCCGTCGTCTCCTTCCACTGCTCGTACTTCTTGTCCTCGTACTCCTTCATGGTCTTGGCCACTTCCAGGTATTTCTGCTTCACCTGAGGAAAGCAAGCCTGTCATTCTGTCCTTGGGAATGGCATGTTCGCATCTCTCTCTATGGAGACGAGGGGGCTTCGAAGAGTTTGTGGGCAAATGGAACGAAAGTATGAGCTTATTTTGGTGCAAAATATCCTTGAAGCCCACACATAGTATTGTCATAATACACATTCTCCATAAATTATTTGAAGGCCCCATAAATATATTTTAGAAAAGGAAATGAGGGGCCGGCAGGTGGCATGGTGGCTGAGGCACTGGACTCCCACATGGCTGAATGTGGATCGAGTCCCAGATCTGGTGGCTTGCTCTCTCTCTGTTTCTCTACTCAATTTAAAATAAATGAATAAATAAATAAAGTTAAATAAAATAATTCTTTAAAAAATCAAGGAAAAGAAAAGAAAACAGAGAGATTTGTTTTATTTTGGAGCGTTTGTGTGAGATGGTATTCCTTGGGGTCTAGGCTGAATAGCAGGAACCTACAGGCTGCTTCTGGTACCACCCATGAGCTGAGACTGGCTTTTCCATGTTTAAATGATTAGAAGGAAATCCAAGGGACAACTGTGCTTCCCGAGACTTGGAAATTATACCAAATTCAAAGTGCAACAGTCATAAATAAAGTTTTATTGGGACACAGCCACGCCTGTTCATTTCCGTATTGTCGGGAGCTACTTCCTTACAACAATGGCAGGTTGCGGAGTGGCAACAAGGACCACGTGACCTCCAGAGGCCTTAGATATGGCCTACCTAGATCTTTAAAGAAAATGCGTGCCAGCATCTGCTCTATAACAGACAAAATGCCACAGGTTGGGGGGAAGGGATAGTGTCAAAAAGGCAGAGGTCATCCTCCAGGGACACCGAGGACCGAGGGCGTACAGAGGTAACCTCTTTGTGGAGGATGGTCTGCGTATCTGGATGCCTAAGAGACAGAACACAAGAGGTAGTTTTCAGGCTGAGCCCTGGGCTGGCCCCTGGATCCTGGTGGTAAAGGGAGCTGGATCTCACACAGCTGACTGCAGTTCGAATCCCGGCTCTGACAACTTGAAAAACATGCTGGGCACGTGTGTGTGCAACCCCAAATCCCACCAGGATGAAGAAACAGAAAAGAAGGGATTGTGGTGTGATCGTGCCCCGTTGAGGGGTGCTCTCTCCCTCCCTCTCTCTATCTCTCTCTGGCAAGCTCACACATCCTCTGGCAATTAAATAAATAAATGTGAGCCTGTGCCAGGCACACGCTCAGGTGTGCCTAAAATCCCGAAAGGAGAACAGAGGAGAATGGACTGCTACATGGCCAATCCCCCTGGGGGGCTGATTTCTCACTTTCTGTCTCTTTGTCTCTCCCTGACTCTCTGGCAAGCAAACACACCCTATAGCAAAAATCTCTCTCTAAAACAAAAACAAAAACAAATAAACTAATAAATGTAAGCCCCAAATCGTGGCGCACAGGAAGGACCCGCTATCTGCAGGTGTGGATTTGGGATGGAGCTGCTTCTCACGCAGGCAGCCCTCCGTGGCCTACACTGGGTGTCTGTCACCTGGACATAATGGTTCTCCTGGGTGACAGCAGAGAGGCCCCCACCTAGGAATTAAAACCTGAAACACAAAAGGAGACGGTCCCAGTGGAGCACACACCTCCTGCCCTCGCTCGCTGTTCAGTATCTCCTCCACCTCCTGAAACCTAAGGATGGTGTGCTTGATCCGATGGAACAGAGACCGTTCCCAGTAGATGGCGCCCGCCACCGGGGGGTGATTCTTGTACAGCGGCGGGTTTTCGAGGTTCTGGACAAAGATTTTATTCACTATGTCGATCTGAAAAGCAATCAAAATGGATTCTGTAAATGATAAACATCACCATGTCAGACAACAAAAACTTCAGTTGCGATTTGAATCTTTAAAGACATGAATGTTGGAATACCAGGAAACAGTCTAAGCTATGGGGTAGGGCTGCTAGGACTCCCTTATGAGTTACGGGTTTTTCGTATGCTCTCTGGTCGTTTCTTTGGTTCCACAGCAATGCAAAGCTCCAGACTGTAATTTGAGATGCACACTGTGTGTATTGGTTTGACAGAATCATTAGAAACCATGGGATGTGTTCTAGAAATGAGCAGGGACAGACCTGCGTTTTAAAAGAAGCATTTCTGAGCTCTCAGTGGGGTAGTCAGATGTGCAGGCCCAATAACGACCTACGCCCTGACCCAAAAATCTCACATGCAGACCCCTAGGACCTGTGACCACGCTCCATCACGTGACCCGGGACTCCAGCCAATTGGCTGACCGTAATAGGGAGAGATGGTCCTGGCTTGCTGGGCAGGTGCACTGCAACCACAGTCCCTAAGACAAAGAGGAGGAGGCGGAGAAGAAGTCAGCGTGACCTGACATGGAGCCGCCCGTGGCCGCCTTTGCAGGGGAAGGCAGCCGTGAGCCTCTAGAATCGAGGAAAACCAAGAGACGGCTTCTCCATGGTGACTCTAAAAGGGAAGGGAGCCCTGCCGACACCTTGACTGGAACCCAGTGAGGGGGCCAGATGGTGGCTCAGCCGTAACAGAGCTAGACCCACATGGGAAGGTCCTGCGTTCATGTCCTGAGGCCTCTCTGAACATGCCAAGGGCATGCACACCTGGCCATGAGCCTGGCTGCCTGAGGCTGGGGGCGGATTGTGGCATGGAGACCCTATTGGGGGTTCCCCTCTCTCCCTCTCCAGAAAAGAAAAAGAAACGGACCCAGTGAGACCTGTGGCAAACCTCAGACCTCCAGCACCATAATAACTGCACTGCGGGAAGTCACTCAGGCTGTGGTGACCTGTTGCCATGACAACAGGAAACTACTTCATCAGGAGACCCCGTGAGCCTTTATGTATCACGTATGCTGACCGACTGAGTTCGCACCTGCTGAGCTTACCTTCTGAACAAGATTACCACCGTGTGCGTGTTTGTGTGCATGTGTGCGTGCATGTGTGCATGCGCATGTGTGTGCTTCTCCCAGTCACACCGAGCTCTCTGGAAGCAGAACTGGTGCTGTGCTCACAACCCTGTGTCTAACCCTGTCCTTCAATACGGGCGTACGAGTGAGCTTTCCTGAGTTCATCACAAATTCCCCTGTGATCGTCGGACATGTGTGGCTGTGGCCACTATCATTACTGTATTATTACCAACTCACCCAGGGCCCACCAATGGGAGGAAATACCACCACACATGGTAAATTCTCCCCAGCTTTCCCCACTGACTAGACAAACCCACGCCGGGTTACCCATGTTCAGTGATATGGCTCCTGGGTAAGATTCCCCATCTCCCCGTCTTCCCCATCTTCAGACACGGAAGACAGAGAAGAGCGCGGTCAGCTGTCTCCCTTCTACTCGGGGTGCTGGGCTGCTCTGGCAGCTCTCGGATTTCAATTACCTCTTTGCAATACTGTGCCAGGATGTCGTTAAATTTCATCATCATTTGTCGATTAATAGCCTCCCGTGAACGAATGTGCTTAAATTTTAAAAGCATGTCAAAGGCTGCTTCAGCTGATCGAAGCTTCTTAAAAGATTCATCAATAAAATGTTTTGCTTCTTTCTCAATAACCTGCAAAAAATAAACAAATAAATAAAATAAAGAAAACAGCCCCCCATGCTTCTGTCATCATCCTGCAAAAACAAAGTGGTAAGAAACAAAAGACAAAACAGTGGCTTGGGAGGGATTTCTATCACATTATAATGGACATTAGTGTCTGATCGAAATGGTGGATTGGCTGTACTGGTTTTCTGATCTCTCGCCCTAGTTCAAAATGGTAAGAACAGGCCGGACAGTGGCGCAGTGATAAAACACAAAGCAGCTCCAAATGGAAAGGTTGACGGTTCTGGGCCAGACACCTCCCTGAGCATACCAGGTGTCTGCACGCCCAGAATACGCACTGGCTGAGCGAGGATGGAGAAGGGGGTCAGCACCCTGTCGGGAGGCTGTATCTAGCTTGCTCTCTCCTAGAAAAATAAATGCACTTTAAAAAAAAAAACGGAGGGAATCAGCAGTTAGCGTAATGGCTATGTCGCTGGACTCCCACGTAGTCGACCGTGGTTCGCGTCTCGGACCTGGTGGCTTACAACTCACGCCGGGCACGTGTGCGTGCGTGCCCAAGATCGCAAGAGGAGAACGGAGGAGAAGGGATTGCGGTGTGACCATCCCCCCTGGGGGGTGATTTCTCGCTTTCTGTCTCTATGTCTCTCTCTGTCTGTCTGGCAAGCGCACGCGCCCTATAGCGAAAAACCTCTCCAAAAAAAAAAAAAAAACGGAGAGACCAGCAGATGTCATAATGGCTACATCGCTGGACTCCCACGTAGTAAACCATGGTTTGAGTCTCGGACCCAGCAGCTTAAAACTCACACGGGGCACATGTGCATGCATGCCCAAAATCCTGAGAGGAAAAATGAGGAGAGGGAATTGCAGCGTGGCCATCCCCCCTTGGGGGTGATTTCTCACTTTTTTATCTCTCCGGGGAGTATACGCACCCTATAGCAAAAATCTATATATATATATTTAAAAAAAAAAAAAGAAATTGAAAGAAAGATAGGTAAGAGATTTTTAAAGCTAACTTGGGCCAGCCATTGGCGTGGTGATTAGGATGGCTGGGTCTCACATGGCTCCTACATGGTTCGAGGCCCAGACCTGGCAGCTTCAAAAACACTCCAGGTGCAAGTGTGTGCACGCCCAGGACTCTGATGGAAAGACGGAGGAGGAAAGGTTATGGCATGGCTGTTCCCCTGTGGGGACGTGTTCTCACTTTTCTTCTCTCTCTCTCTCTCCTTCTCTGTTTCTCTCTGGCACACACCATCTAGCCAATAAAAATAAATATTAACTTATTAGGGAACATTTAACCTAACAGCAGAGGAAATAGTTCGGTAATGTTTAGTAGAGGTGTAACTAACTTTACGGAAGGCTGTGAGTTATAGTCACAGGCTGAAAAGAGGGAGATCAGATATATACCTGTTTGCTCCCTAAGAAACTCCTGGAAACTGGGCATTCAAAGGAAGCAGCACCAGGAAGGCTGGCTGGGGAGGTGAGGGGCAGACGGAGGAGTCCTTTCTCCACTCTGCACGGCCAGGCCACTCGGCACCCTCTACCCCACACATCTCCACTCACTCTACAAACGAGTGAAAGGTTCGTTCTAGAAAGGTTAAATGAGATTGACATCGGGCCGCTAATAAAACTGAAACCCAGTCATCGATGAAGAATTCCTTCACATTTCTCAAAAGAAGTTATTTTCAACTCTGAACTCTGTACCGACCTAGAATTTCAGAACTCACACGTAGAAGACTGAGGAAACACACAGCCTGTGAAACCTTTCCTGGGAAGCAGCAGAGAAATGTGCTCCAGCAACACAGAGGAGTAAACGAGGGTGTACGGTGGGCACTGGACCGAGCCGTAGCGCGGTCCACTTCAGGTCTGCATCCCGAGTGGCCTGAAAACGTGCCAGGCGTGCACCCCTGTGCCCAAGACCCTGAGGAGCAGCGGTCGTGGTGTGCAGAGACCCTGCCGAGGGTCTTGCTCGCTCTCACGCTCACTCTCGTGTGCATGCATGCTCTATAATGAATAAATAAATAAACTTTAAAGGCATAAACAAGGAAGAAGAGAGATGTGACATCTGGCAGACAGGACCGAGGATGAAGGAATGCCCTTTTCACCTTATGTTTTTAGCAAATAAGCAAGTATTACCTTTTCTGGGGGGGAAAAATAAACCTCTAAGTATCACTGAATAACCCAATACATCTGCCTGTTCGTTTATAAGCAGAGGGTGCGTGCTCACAGAGACAGGAGAGGAAGGGGGAGAGGGCACTGCCCCGTGGGGGAGGGTCTCCTCTCCGTTTCTTCATCCTGCCAGGACATGGCCATGCACTCAGACGCCTGCTGTGCTTCTCAAGCCTCTGAGTCCAGGACTAGAACCGTGCGGTTGGCCATGTGGGTCTAGCTCCTTAGCCACTGAGCCACAGGACTGGCCCAATCCCAGAACTTCGGGTGGGGAAAACCCGGCGACCGCCTCCCAGGTGGCCTCCGTGGACGTGGTACTTGCCAGAACTTCGATCTTGAAGTCATCCATCACGTATTTCCAGTACTGGGAGGACTTGATGCTAAAGGGGTCGAAGGTCAGGCTTTCCATGGGGGTGACCAGGCCATCCACCCTACACAGGACATCATCAATGCGCTTGGGATCCCCCGTCACGGCCTTTAGTTCCGGGCCAAATATGTTGTAAAACTCCTCCATGACCTGTCCAGACAGAACGACCAGGAGGGTGCGTTTCGGGTTTTCTCGTGAACACTCTGCGCGGTGGGGAGCGGGGAGCTCCCCGTGGCCAGCGGATCTGGGTTTACCTGAGGGCAAGAGCCATGTCCCACAGACGACCTCCTCCCCACCTAAGCCCTTCGGTACTATGCCCACCGCGTGTGGGGTAAACCCAGATGCCGGGACGTGGTTCTCAAGAGCTGCATCTCCAGATGTCGGACCTGCCTCCTCCTCTGCCCTCTCCCGACTCTGCGCCTACCCCGCCCCTCAGGGCCACGTTCCTTTCTGTCTCGGGCCTTTGCACTCCCAGTTCACACAGCCGCTTCAGCTCCTAGTCCTCGTACACACCTCTTCAGGTCACCCGTGCAGACCGGCCAGGCCTGAGTCACACTTCCTGCCCACCTCGCCCATGTCATCGTGCAGACACCATGCCCACCCCAGCACTTCCCCGCCCCGCCACGGCCTCCCTACCTGCAGAATGTCGTATAGGTCCTGGCAGATGGTGGCCATGTAATCCGTCCTCTCGAACAGCCGTTTCCGGTCAAACTCCCAGCGAGCTTCCCTGCCCGAGGCCTCGATCTTGGCCCGGACGTCAAAATAGGCCTTTTTCCACATCGTGAGCGTGTTCTTGGCCTCCAGGGTTTTGTGCTGCGCACTCACTCGATTTTCTCTGTAAAGCAGAAGTGCTGTGAAAGAGAGAGGCCAGCCGGCCTCCCCAGGGGAGCAGGGATCTGGGGGTCCTGACCTGCCGCCCTAGCTGCACCGCCCCCTGGTGGAGGCTCACCATAGCAGCTGCGGCTGCTCACAGCCACCAGCTAGGACGGCCAGCCCAGCGTGCAGAGCCGGTGGGCTTTCTGTCTGGACCACAGGCAGCAGGTGGCCGGGACCCAGGCCAGAGGGAGCACTGGAGCCAGGTGCCGAGATTGTGTACCTATTTCAACTTAGGGACTTTTTTCAAGAAAGTGAAAAAAAGATCTCCATCTCCCTCAACATCCTCAAGGGCTGTTCTGCCCAAGAGGGGTCCAGGACTGAGGACCCTCTGACCCTGTGCCTCAGCCTCTCCAAGTATAACTAGGAAAGAAAGCTTCAGTTACAATTGTGCATATAGGGGCCGGCAGGTGGCGTGATGGTTAAAGATGCTGGACTCCCACATGGCTGACCATGGTTCAAGTCCCAGACCTGGTGGTTTGAAAGTCATGCCAGGCACATGTGCACACGTGCCCAGAATCCCAGGAGAAGACTTGAGAAGGATTGCAACGTGGCCATCTCCCCCAGGATGATTTCTGACTTTCCTTCTCACTGTCTCTGTCTCCTTCTGATAAGCACACACACACTATGGCACAAACCTTTAAAAATACAAGGGGGCTGGGAGGTGGCAAGGTTGTTAAGGTGCTGGACTCCCATATGGCCAACAGCGGTTCAAGTTCCGGACCTGGTGGCTTGCTTTCTCACTTTCTCTCTCTCTCTGTTCAAATTAAAAAATAGTAACAATAAATAAAATAAAATAAAATAAAATAAAATAAAATAAAATAAAATAAAATAAAAACAACAAAATAAGAAAAATAAAACAAACAAAAACGCAAGGAGGCCGAGTGCGGGGCCACTCACTTGAACAGCGTGCGCAGGTTGACCACCCTGCAGACCCGCTCGGAGATCTCCCAGGCGATGCGCTCCATGAGCGGGATCATCCTCTCGTCTTTGTTGTAGTGCCGCGAGATGATCCACACCATCCTCAGCGCGCTCATCATGGAGGGGATGGTGTCCAGGACCACGTGGAAGCTGGCGCCGTGCGTTATGTTCTGGCCGGGAACCGCACGTCGAAGAGGAGAGAGAGACACGAGTGGCCTTAGCCTCGGGCCTCGAGGGGTTTCATAAACAGTAAGCGTGTAAGAGGTTCATTCTTCTTAACTCACAAAAATTAATTTATGGGGCCAGCGAGAGCCGTGGTGGTTGGGGTGCTGGACTCCCGCATGGCCAACCATAGTTGGAGTCCCTGACCTCACAGCGCGCGCGCGCTCTCTTTCTCTCTCTCTCTCTCTCTGTGGGTGGGTGTGTGGGTGTGTCTGATGAACTCAAGTGCCCTATAGCAAATTTTAAAAAATAAATAATAAAAATAATAAATTTAATAAAATAAATAATTCTTTTTAAAAACAATTAAAAAAACTTACTACAGAGGAAAGTGGTAAATAAACAAAAGAAGTTCGAAAGCAGTTTGTGCGTGCTGACGTGGAAATAGAGAAGATTTACAATGAAGGTAAATGGCACGGCTTGCAGAAGGGCAAGAACGTATGGACATGTTCCTGCTTTTCCGTCTGCAGACCAGACACACGTGTGTGTAGTGTGTGTGTGTCTTTCTTGAACACACACACCACAGGACACATCAGGGACACACATCGTGGGTGGCAGCCCACAAGAGCACTCGCCCCGCCACCTGCCCTGCCGCTCTCTGTCAGCCCCTCCACTTCCTGCTTCTGCACGGGCTCTGCCGAGGCTACACACCTGCTGGCCCCAGGAGGGTGAAAATCTTGCACTCAGATGGTGGACGGGCACAGAGCGCTCCGATAGGGTTTGGGACTCACGCCACCGACCTGTGCGCTTAGACACAGTGATGACGCTGACAAGGTGAGGTCTACCTTACCACAATGGTTTAAGTGCTGAAGCAGCAGTGGGGAGGCAGCGCCGTCTGGCGTGCCCCATCACGCGGCTGCCCCTCCGGAGCCCTGCCCGGCGGCCCACCTTGAAGTGCCGCTCCACCGTGGACAGGAAGCGCACGTTGTCCGACGCCTCCGTGTGCAGCTTGAATAGCTCCAGGAACACGGGCTGCAGGTTGGCCACCAGCATGGACTCCGCCTCCTTGATCACCTCCAGGACCTTTCTGACCACCGGGAGTTTCGTTTGCTCGTGGAGCGCACTCAAGGTGGCATTTCTTTCCCTCCAGAATTCGATTTCGGCCAGAGGGCCATTGCCCTGAGAGGAGACATCGACGTACAGAGAGCGCTCGTGTCAGTGTGGGGTAGACATGGGGGTTCGACAGCATCCACTCCTCTTTTCCGACTGCTCCGAACAGGAGGCCTCGTGACCTAGGACAGTCCCGTGACGACGCTCAGGACTCCGGCTGGGAATGCGAGGCAAGGACACGGCCTCTCTGGGCAGTCAGGTGTGCGGGTGGGGCCAGACACTGTGGCACGTGGCTGCAACGGTAGAAATCATCTTGCAGAGGCACCTGAACATCCCAGCTGTGAGCCAAGGAATTCTCTTTCTTAGTTAAGCTAGTTAAATTGGGGTCCCTGTTTCTAGCAGGCCACATACCCTGACTGACACACAGTATGATCTTTTTTTATAAAAGAATTATTTATTCAATATTTTATTTATTTATTTAGTATAGGACACATACTTAGCAGCAAGAGGGGGGGAAACTGAGAAAGCAAGCCTCCAGGTCTGCAACTCGAACCTTGGTCGGTTTGTGGGCGTCCAGGACCCTAACCACCACGCCACCTGCTGGCCCCAGTGTGACCTTTACCACCCGGGCAGCAGTCTGCCAGCACACTGCCATCACAAGGCCCACCCTGGGTATGTTTACTTGGATCCTCTAAGGAAGTCACAAACAGTACGGAAAGAAGGCAGATCGAACTGACTGGCCCTCGGCTCCCAGGGTGGCGAGGGCGACCACAGGTGTTACCTGAGGTGTCTTCTTCAGCTGGCCCTCCACGGCTGACGAAATCTGACCGAGCCAGTTTATCACACACTGCTCCAACGCCTCAACGGTCTCCGGCTGAGTGGCCAGGTCAGACACCTCGCCCTCTAGACTGATGCTCGGCATCTCTAGCTTGATCTCGCCTGGTCGGACAACAACAGTCAGTGGGCCGCTAGTTGAGGGGAACAATTACAAAGGCTGACGTCTGTGCTCCCAGCGGGCTCTTCTCACCCCGCCCCGGTAAAGCACGCTCTAACACACCCCTGCCCTAGTCTGTCTGCATCGCCCTCTCTTTCATTAGAATGTAATGAAAACATTTTAGAACATTGTTCCAGTACTAAGCTCGATTAGATCATTTAGCAATTTAAATGTTTCTAAATTTATGAGCTGATGACGTCAACTTTAGAAACTTAAACAGAGCTGCCCCCCATGGTCTAGCGGTTTAGGGAGCTGGATCCCACACGGCCGACTGTGCAGTTCAAATCACTGCCCAGCAATTGAAAACACACAGGTACACGTATGTGCATGTCCCAGATCCCGACAGGACGGAGAAACGGATGGGAAGGGACTGCAGGGTGATCACCCCTGGGGGTGCTTTCTCCCTCTCCCTCTCTCTCTGGCAAGTCCATGCACCCTTTGGCAAAGATGTTTGTTTTCTTTTTAATTAAATAAACAATCAAAAAAAGAGAAGAAGAAATAGCAGTGTGAGCATATACCTTAGAGACATGGTAGTAACTGTCCATAGAAACAAACTTCTCTTAAAAGAAGTCTCTGTCAGGCCAGCAGGTGGTGTGGTAGTTAGGACACTGAGCTCCCACATGCCTGACCACGGTTCGAGTCCCAGATCCGACACCTTGCTTTCTCACTTTCCCTCTCTGTCTCTTTCTGGTGAATGCATGTGTCCTATAGCAAGCTTAATAATAGTAAGAATAATAAATGAAATTAAATAAATAATTCTTTAAAAAGAAAAGAAATCACTGTGAGGAAGTAGAACTGACGGATAGGGAAAAGGAGGCAGGATCATTTTGTCATTTTTGTCATTATTAATATCTGTTAATACTCTAGTGGGGTTTTTTTTTTTAGAGGTTTTGGTATATGGCGTGTGCACTCACCAGAAAGACAGAGAGACAGAGAAACAGAAAGTGAGAAATCACCCCCCAAGGGGGATGACCACACTGCAATCCCTTCTCCTCCATTCTCCTCTCGGGATCTTGGGCACACACACACATGCGCCCAGCATGAGTTTAAGCCACCGGGTCCAGAACTTGAACCACAGTCGACTACATGGGAGTCCAGCAACATAGCCGTTACGCTAACTGCTGGTCCCAACTGTAGTGTGTTTCTTTTTTTTTTTAATGCCAGAGAGAGAGAGAAAGAGCACTGCCCAGTGGGGCGTGGTCGTGACACCATTCCTGGCCTTCGATTCCTCTCTCCTGTTAAGAATTTGGGTACACGTGCACACACACTCAAGATGTTTCTCAAGCCACTGAGGCCGGGTGGGATCTAGCTGTTTTCAGCCATGTGGGGTCTCGCTCCCTTAACCACTGCACTCCGGGGCCAGCCTAAACTCCGTCATTGTTAAACTTCATGTACGTATTACTGCTAGGAAATTTAGTGCACGTGTGCACGTACAGAGGCCATACACTCACTTATCTCTCGATGGCAGGAGCACACCCTGGACGTCACTGACTGCACCTGCACAGCCTAGGCAGTGCACCTGCTGCACACCTGGGCGACCTGGCCCAGCCTGCTATAATCTCACGGGACCACTGTCGCATATACGGTGCGTCACCAGCTGAAACGCCATTACACAGAGCGTGACTGTACTAACCTATGTTTACTCTAACCACATTTGATATAAGCATACTAAGATAATATATGCATATGAAAGAGTCTCATTGTACAGGTCAGCCAGCGATGTGGTGAAGGCACTGGATCCCACATGGCCAGTTGTGCGATTCAAGTCCTGGACCCAGTAGCTTGAAAATCACACTGGGCGTATGTGCATTAATGCCCAAAATCCCAAGAGGAGGATGGAGGAGAAGGGACTGCAGTGTGGCCGTCTCCCCTGGGAGGGGGTGGTGCTTTCTTGGTTTCTTCCTCTCTCACTTTCTCTCTCCAGTGAGCATATGTGCCCCACAGCAAATTTTTGTTTAAATTCACTTTGTAGCAATATCAGACATTTGTGGTATTATGCATCTTGAAGAAAAAGGGTAAAAAAGCTTTTTAAAGTTTTTCTTTCTTCCTTCCTTCCTTCCTTTTTTTCTTTCTTTCTTTCTTTGATGAATGAAAGAGACAGCACCCCCAATAGGGTCTTAGCATTGTGATCTGGGCCCGGACCATGGACAAGCAAGTACCCAGAGTACTCAGACAGGTCTCCAGACTTGAACAGGACACCTTCCCATGTTGACTGCCTCACGGAGCACTGCCCCTTACCACCGCAACACTGCCTGCCCTGCCTGGCCCCTCGAAGAGCTTTATAAACCATCATCAAAGGGCCAGCCCTTAGTGTAGTGGTTAGGCATTGCTCAGAAGAAGCCAAATCCCATGTGGCTGACCATGGTTTGAGTCCCAGCCCCAGCAGCTGGAAAAATGGTTCACTCTTCTGTCTTTCAGACTCTTTTTTTGGTTTGCTTTGGCTTTTTGCTATAGGCTGCACGAGCTCACTGGAGAGAGACAGAGAGAAGGAAAGTGAGATATCGCCCTCCAGGGAAGAAGGCCACGTCACATTCCCCTTCCCCATTGCCCTCCTGGGATCTGAACCACACACACACCTGGCATGATTTTCAAGCCATTTCAAGCAACCTAGTCCGGGCTTGAACAGCAGTTGGCCATGTGGGAGTCCAGTGCCTTAATCACCTGCTGGATTCTCACCCTACACTCTTAAATTGCCTTTTTAGAGTAAATGAATCTCTCTTAAGAAGGGGAAAATGAAACCTTACCTTCAAGTTGCTGCATTGTTCTTTGAATACTACTTGCAAATTTCTGAATGTTCATTAAAAATTCATCCCGTATTAACTGGATGCTGTGAAATTCTACCGACTCCCCAGGCATGCTAGGGACCGTCACGTCATACTCAGAAGCAGAGACATCGCCAGACACCAGGCCTGCGGCTGCGTCCATCTTATGTTGATTGAAGGACAATGCTGGCAAGAAAACCTGGAATGCCAATTTGTAAAACAAATCACACCGGGCCGGCAGATGGCATAGCAGTTAAGTCACCGGATTCCCACTTGGCCCACTGCAGGTGGAGTCCCAGACCCAGTGACTTGAAAATCACACTGGGCACATGTGTGTATGTGCCCAAGATCCTGGGAGGAGAATGGAGGAGAAGGGATGGTGGTATGGCCATCCCCTCCGGGGGGTAGTTTCTCACTTTCCCTCTTACTGTCTCTGTCTCTCGCTCTGGCGAATACATGCGCCCTAAGGCAAAAACCTCTTTTAAAAAATAGATAAATAAATAACATAAGTAAAAATATAAAACAAATCACACCGCATCACGGCCGACCATTCGCACCCTTAAACTGCCTCTGACTGAATACTCTGGCTGTGGGGGCTGTCAGCTGGAAACAGCCGGGGACAGCGTGTGCATTTATGAAGTCACTTCGATACGATCACAACCAACATCCTGCCCTGTACCGGTGACCTGCCAATGCCTGTGGTGGGCCAGTCCACTGGGCTTGGTTCTTGTTTTTACTTTTGCCTATTTTTCTTAAAAGTTTGATGCATCTTGGGACCAGCAGTTAGCGTAATGACTATGTCGCTGGACTCCCACGTAGTCGACCGCGGTTCGAGTCCTGGACCCGGTGGCTTAAACTCATGCCGGGCGCATGTGCATGCGTGCCCAAGATCCGGAGAGGAGAATGGAGGAGAAGGGATTGCGGCATGGCTATCCCCCCTGGGGGGTGATATCTCGCTTTCTATCTCTCTGTCTGTCTAGCGAGCGCACGCACCCTATAGCAAAAAAAAAAAAAAAAAAAAAAAAAAAAAAAAAAAAAAAAAAAAAAACCTCTCCAAAAAAAGAAAAAAAAAAAGTTTGATGCATCTTTGAGGATTCTTAGTCTATGTGTATTTACATCACAGAAGAATCCAGAACATTGGACTTGGAGAGAGCCCCATCTGGGTCCTCACACCGCACACTTATGTGCAGCTGAACAACTTCCTTTCCTTCCTGCAAACTGGTAGCTCAGCCCAGAGACCACACTGGGATGCCTCCTCCAAGGCCTCTGGTGGTGTCTGTCAGGACGCATAATGCTTGGTTCCCTCCCTCCCTCCCTCCTTCTTCTCTCTCTATCTCCCTCTCACCCTTGACACCCAATGTCTAAATCCACAAATCCATTGGAGGTTGCAAAATGGAAAAATTTTCATTGTAAAATATTTCTTTTTTTTTTTTTCTTTTTTTTGGAGAGGTTTTTGCTATAGGGCACGTGCGCTCGCCAGACAGACAGAGAGAGACAGAGAGACAGAAAGCGAGAAATCACCCCCCAGGGGGGATGGTCACGCCGCAATCCCTTCTCCTCTATTCTCCTCTCGGGATCTTGGGCACGCACGCACACGCGCCCGGCGTGAGTTTAAGCCGCCAGGTCCGGGACGCAAACCGCGGTCGACTACGTGGGAGTCCAGCGACATAGCCATTACGTTAACTGCTGGTCCCAAAATATTTCTTTTTATCAGCTCAAATGCTTCCAAAAGGAGCACCGTAGCATAGCAGTTAAGCACTGTGTGAGTGAAACTGGATGCCACGTGGGTGCCTGCAGTTTGAACCCTGACCCCGGTGGCTTGAGAAACACACCAGGCCCATGTGTATGCATGCCCCAAATCCCAACGAGGATGGAGAAACAGAGGGAGGCAGCACAGCCATGCCTCACGAGGGGGTGCTCTCTCTCTCTCCCGTGTCTCTGTCTGTCTTTGGTGAACACACATACCCCTCTGTCAATTAGAAAACAAATTTTTATTACAAATCTCACAAACAGACCAGTTTCACTAATGATAAGTGTTTTGGCTCATGAAGGTATGTTTTTCAAACTACCAGGCCAGGGTTCAGACAGCACTTGGCCTTGTGAGACCCAGCTCCCTTAACCACTAGGCTACGAAGCCGGCCCACGCTTTTTGGTTCTCTGAGTTCAGACATCAGCTCCTCAGCAAGGCCGTGCACATGCACATACACATACAGAGCCCATTGCTACCGCTCTGCGGGGAGTTGTCTTCCTCCCGCCACTCAATAGCTCGCTGCTGCACTTGTGTGCCGGGTCTCTTCCCTGGAATGAGCCCCAGGAGGGCAGGGGTGTGCCGCTGCCCACTGCTCGCCCTCCACGCCCAGGACCATGCCTGCAGCACGAGAGCTGCCCACCGCCCCCTTGTGGAATAAGCGAATCAGATGGGATTAGAGAGGCCGCACTTCCTTCCTGTGCCCATACGTACCTGGCATATGATGTCCTTCAGGAAATGGAGCACGTGACGGTTCATGATTCCATACTCCAGCGTCTCTGGCATCATTTCCACAGCTTCCTTCATGTAGCTAGCTTCAGAGATCGTCTCTAAAGAGAAACGGATTCAGAGCACAAGGTCGGTGGGGAAGAGCAGCAGAAGAAACCCAGCCGGATCACTCAGGGACTCCCACTTCCCCACTCGGCCACATCCAGATGATCGTGCAGGCCTGAAGTGCTGCTCGTGGGCTATGAATAAATCCAGTGAGTCAGGGAGTTTGCAAGTACGAATCTGCCCGAGGGGCGACTGTCCTGACAAGTCGTATTCTCCAGCAATCGCAGAAGGAGCGAGAAAGCCCTCTCCCACACATGTACACGCACATGTGTGCACAACCAGCCCTGCACGCCCAGAAGTATACCTTTTGTATTTCTGAGAAAAAACACCACATTCTGGTCCAAAAACTCCTCAGGAACCGGAGTGCAGAGCACGTGGAGGTGCACCTTCTCCACAATGTACTTCACGAACTTCTGGAACATGAACAAAGCACTGGCAGCCTGAGAGTCATCTGCCCACCCAAAGAACCTAACACCCTGGGGTACCTGGCTCACTTCCGAGCCCCGGGTGACCACAACGCTGTGTGTGTGTGTGTGTGTGTGTGTGTGTGCGTGCGCGCTAGAGGGCACCGTGCTCCCCGGAGAGACGCCCTGCGAGGTGTGGTCACACTTCAGTCCCTCCATTCTCCGCCTGTCAGAGTTTGGGGCACACATGTGCACCCAGCCTGGTTCAACGCTGGGGCCAGGATTCAAACTCCATGTGGGCCATGTGGGGTCTGGCCCCCTTCACCACTAGGGCCACAGGCCAGGCCTGGACCTCGTTCCTGATGACGCAGCCACAGCCTTACATGGGCCATGAATGACGCGTGTTGTCACATGGAGCTGCAGGTGGGATTAAGCCCCCTCACCCACCAGAAAGGACAGCGAGAAGCTCACGCTCGTTTTCTCCCGGGTTCGGCCCTGTGCACCTTTTTCTTTGCTGACACTAATCTGCATCTTTCACTGTGATAAACTGTAACCAGGAGTGTCACAGCCTGTCTGGGTCCCGTGGGTCCTTCTGGCCAATCACTGAACCTCAGGCACATGCGGCCCTCGTGGGGGTCTACCATGTCCACGCCCATGTGACAGGTTTCCGGGGTGGACTGCTTACCCTGACTCGTCAGAGGGGACTAGGTCATTACCACACTGCCGAGGACCGGGAATCAGGCATACCTTGGAGGGCTTTTCCAGAATGTCACTGGCCCCATCGTCATTCTCTATGCTGCTCAAAGACGGATCTATGGAATTGCTTCCCAGCTGCAGAGTCTTAGCTGCAAAACAGTACTCGGTGTATAAGATGAAATCGCCAAAAATTAGGTTTCCTATCATTGAGACCAGGCCCACATTTGGTACAACAGCAGGTGTCAACCAACAGGCCTGTTAGCAAAACCCGTTTCATAAGTAAGTTACTGTGGAGCCCTGACTTACACCACATTGAGGAGAGGAGGCTGGCTAAGGCTGGGGTGGACCGTGGCATGGAGACACTGGGGGGGGGGGGGGCTGATTCTGTCTCTTTCTCTTTCATGGAAGAAATGCATAAATAAACTTAAAAATATATTATAGCACGGGGAAGATCCTGGCAGAGCAAACAGCCTGCAGACAGCAGTACCAGCATTATCAAATCACCAGAGCCAAAAACACACTCGGAAATCCTTCAAACGCTGCCTTTTATGTCATGGACTTTTTACCACAAAAAGAAACCCAAGACACTCTTAAATACTGATTTGGAAGTAACCATTTTCCTTTGAGATATTTTTGCTATAGGGTGCATATACTCACCAGAGAGAGAGACAGAAAGTGAGAAATCACCCCCTGGGGGGCTGGTGATGCCACAATGCCTTCCCCTCCATTCTCCTCTCAGGATTTTGGGCACGCACCCAGCATGTGTTAAGCCACCGAGTCCAGGACTCGAACCGCAATTACATGGGAGTCGAGCAATATAACCATTACACCATCTGCTGATCCCAGAAGTAACATTAGTTTAATTTGTGAGAAAGAACTTTCCTGACCTTCCTTCTGAAGCAACCTCCTCCCACCTGGACCATTCCTGTCCGTGAATTTCCTACTCCTGAACACACCATGTCTCCTGAGGTGGCCTTCAATAACTGCTGCTGGGGCCTTCGAGAACCTCTGTCCTACCCAAATCCAACCTAGACGAGCCTTAGGAAGAATGTCCATCCTTTATTTGTAAACTCATGTTCCCCTCTCCCCGACCTTTACTACATTAAAGAATTACATTCTGGTTAAAATAAATTTCCTAAAATAACAGATGACTGTAAAGAAGTCACTACTGGGGACCAGCAAAGGGCATAACGGTTACATCCTAGACTCCCACGTAGTAGACTGCTGTCTGAGTCCTGAACCTGGTGGCTTAAAATTCACGCCAGGCACGTGTGTGTGTGCGCCCAAAATCCTGAGAGGAGACTGGAGGAGAAGGGGTTGCGGCGTGGCCATTTCCCCTGGGGGGGGGGGGGTGATTTCTTGCTTTTTGTCTCTCTGTCTGTCTCTATCTCTCTGGTGAATGTACGTGCCCTATGGCAAAAATCTCTCCACAAAAAAAAAAAAAAAAAAAAAAGATGCTATTGCCAAAACCCATTTTTCCCTCTGATTTTCAAACATTCAGTGTATTATTAAAGTGTCTCTTCCACAGCTTCTGCCTTCTGCAAGGCAAGAGGCATTATGGGATGCTTGGGGAGCGGGGAGCTTGCGGGGCTCTGCCGACGACAAGGGAGTCCCAGAGCAGATTTCTCAGCCTTGGCGCTGCTGACCTCAGGGGCTGGCCATTCTCGGTGTGGAGCTGCTTGTGCATTATGTGACGTCCTCCTGGGTCTCAACCAATGAGATGTGAGACCAAAAATGTCCCGCCCCAGGTGTGACAACCAAAAACGTCTCCAGGCCAAAAGCGCCCACAGTCGAGAACCAGCCTGTAGAGGAGGATCAGAACACGCCTCGTGTCGCGTCCCCACAGCAGAGAAACGGCTCACAGGCCGAAAGGTCCAAAGTGGCACGGAGTGCCCACGCACGTTGACAGCAGCTTTGCCTCTCTAATTTAGATGTTTCGACCAACTATTAAAAATTACCGTGCCACTGGGACCAGCAGATGGTGTAATGGTCATGTTGCTGGACTTTCACGTTGTTCACCATGGTTCGAGTCCTGGACCCGGCAGCTTAAAACTCACACCAGGTGCGTGTGCATGTGTGCCCAAAATCCCGAGGAGAATGGAGGAGAAGGGATTGGAGCATGGCTATTCCCCAGTGTTTGATTTCTTGCTTTCTGTTTCTCTGTCTCTCGCTGTCTCTCTAGCAAGCGCACACACACCCTATTGCAAAAATCTCCCTTGAAAAAGTAAATATATATATATATGATTGTGCTGGGACCAGCAGATGGCATAATGGTTACGTCACTGGACTCCCACATAGTTTACCATGGTTTGAGTCCTGGACCTGGCAACTTAAAACTCACACCAGGTGCGTTTGAGTGCGTACTCAAAATCCCAAGAGGAGACTGGAGGAGAAGGGATTGTGGCATGGCCATCTCCCCTGGAGGTGATTTTTTGCTTTCTGTCTGTCTTTGTCTCTCCAGCGAGCGCATGTGCCCTACAACAAAATTCTCTCTTAAAAAAGGTTGTGGGGACCAGCCGTTAGCGTGATGGCTATGTCGCTGGACTCTCATATAATTGACCGCGGTTTGAGTCCCAGACCCAGTGGCTTAAACTCACGCCAGATGCGCATGCGTGTGTGCCCAAGATCCCGAGAATAGAATGGAGGAGAAGAGATTGCGGCGTGGCCATCCCCCCTGAGGGGTAATTTCTCACTTTCTATCTCTCTGTCTCTGTCTCTGTCTGTCTGGCAAGCGCACGCGCCCTATAGCAAAAACCTCTCCAAAAAAAAAAAAAAAAGGCTGTGCCTCGCAGCATGTCTGAGAGCTATGGCGTCTGCAGTCTGCGCCGCGGAAGGCCTCTCTACACAATAGGGGTGCGGTGTGCGCCCTCCAAGGAGCTGACCAAGGCACTGACCCACCCCATGAGGATGGGTGTGTTGTGGTTTGGTTTAATTTTTTATGTTTCTTTCTTTCTTGCAGAGAGATAGAGACAGAGACAGAGACCCCCAATGGGGCCTTCATGCTGCAGTCCACGCCCAGCCCCAGCACAAGGCAGCAGTTTCCCTTTGGCCCTCGCAGTGAGCAGCAGCAGAAGCTGATGCTGGTGAACACCTCCCTCCAGGCGAAGGCCTGCACCGTCCTGCCCTCCCTGGCACCCTTCCCCATAGCGCACCTGGCACTTTCGGCGCGGATTCCACGTTTTGAGAATCAGTGTCTTCGTCTTCGTCGTCCTCTTCAGACAGAACAGCTGTCTCACCATCTTTGTAGCCACATAAATGGAAAGAAAATACAACTTGTAATTTTTCACTGCACAAAACATCTGATATCTTTGCATTCTGTGGGGCAGCGGGTTGGGATGCAGCCCACGGAGGTCCATGCCTCTTACGGGGATGCAGAGCCAGCCGTCAGGGACAGCAAGGCTTGTGCGGATTCTGCCGAGACAGGAAGGGCACAAGAACAGTCACAGTTGCCAGCAGTCCAGAAGAAATACGAATGGCCAGCAAGCAGGAAAAAAAAGAGACTCGGGGCCAGCAGGTACGTGGTGGCTACGGCCCTGGACTCCCACGTGGTCAACTACAGTTCAAGTCCTGGACCCAGCGGCTCGACAATCACTCCAGGTGCTTGTGCATGTGTGCCCCAAATCCGTAGAGGAGCATACAGGAGAGGGAGCTGCGGCATGGCCATCCGCCCTGAGGGTGGTTTCTCGCTTTCTCTCACTCTGCTTCTCTCTGGTGAGTGCACGCACCCTGTGGGGCAGGGGTGGGGGTTCACAGCAGCACAACATTGTGAATGCACCTAATAACGCTGAACTGTGAAGATACTACGATGGCAAATAGTATGTTAGGTGTATACCGAGGAGGCTCAACACTAATACCCGCATAAATGTCAGTTACTCTCCATCTGGAGGATCGGCAACATTACAAAGGCAGCCAGGGTCCAGTGTTGGAGAGACTGCGGGGACACAGCATCTCGTCCACCCTCGGCGGGAGGTGGGCTGACAGGGCCTCCCTGAGGGGTATTTGGCGGGACCCGTCCCAACCGCAATGCACACACGCGTTAGATCAGCAATCCCGCTTTTGTGGGTCTGTCCTCCAGCAAGGCACAAAATGAGCAAAGGTGCACGGGCAGCGTTATGCTAAATGTCCATTCATTAGGGAACGAGTAAATACCATATGGTACACCTATGGGCTTCGAATCTGTAAGGTTAGATAAATCTAAAGGTATTGACGTGAAAAACTCTAAGATGTGTGTGTGTGGGGAGGGGATAAATCACAAAATAATGAGTTGTATCATCTTATTTATGATTTTAGGAACTATATACATATCCATATATTAGCATAATATAGTTAAGTCTCCTTTATCTGAAATGCTCGGGACAAGAAGTGTTTCATATTTGGGTTTTCTGGGGGGAGGGATTTGAAATATCCGCATATATATCATGAGATACCGTGTGGATGGGACCCCAAGCTTAAATACAAAATTCAGTTTGTTTCACATACACCATCTACGGTGCTCCACGCTGCCGCCCGTGAGGACTCTTGTTTGTGGGTCTCCCCGTCTGTCCTGCTCCCTCCTGTGTCCTCGGGCCTATCCGATGGGCTGGAGGAGCCACTGGGCTGGGGACTCACCTCCACAGAGGATTCTGGCCTCCCCGTCACTGTCGCTTTTTAGTTTTAGATGCCAATTGGCTACAAGTAAACAGTTCAGATCCACTGTAATCTGTTTAAACCCTGTTTGGGCATACTTCACTGTTTATTTATTTATATTCAGGCTTTTGCCATAGGGGGAGTGCACTCACCAGAGACAGCAGGAAAGCGGGAAATCACCCCCGGGGGCGGGGGGACGGCCACACCACAGTCCCTTCTCCTCCATTCTCCTGGCACCCTGGGTACACGTGCGCACGCGCCCAGTGTGATTTCCAATGTGAGCCGTGGTCAGCTATGTGGGAGCCCAGCGCCTCAGGCACTCTGCCACCTGCTGGCCCCGTACTTCAGTCTTGTAAGAGGTTTTTGCCTTAGGATGTGTGTGCTCCCCAGAGACAGAGACAGTGAAAAGGAAAGTGCGAAATCACCCCCCGGGGGGATGGCCGTGCTGCAATCCCTTCTCCTCCATTCTCCTCTCTGGACCTTGGCACCCGTGCACATGTGCCCTGGTGTGATTTTCAAGCAACCCTTCCGGACTCGAACTGTGCTGGGCCGTGTGGGAGCCCAGATTCGATTAGGACATACCCACTGGGTCCCCACGCTCTTCACTTTTCAGCCCTCCGAAACAGCAAGAGGTGCCTCTGACACTGAGCGGTCCGGCCAGGGAGAGGGCGGCCCACGTGCCCCCGGCCAGGACCATCCTGTGCTCGGCCTGTTACAGACGCAGAAGTGACCCTGGGCCCCTCCTTAACCCTCTGCTGCCAGGCTGCCCACCCGTAAGGCGGGAACGCCGATACACTGACCTCGTGGGGCTAATTACTCGCACACTGCTGGTACTGAGTGAGGGTCGGGAAGTGGCCCTCCCTCCTGCCTCTCCGGGGCCCAGGGCCGGGCGAGGGCAGCGGCTCACCGATCTCCAGCTCCACCTCCTCGGGCACCACGGTGCGGTAGAAGAAGAGCGTGGAGGCGCCCTCCTCCTCGGTGGTCTGGTTGAGGAAGTGCAGGATGTGGTCCTCGGCCTCGCCGTCGTCGCGGCTCAAGAGCTCCTCGAAGAGCTGGGGGTCTGTGAGGCCAAAGGCGGCGTACACGCGGTCGCGCATCCACAGCACCCGCAGGTCGTCCATGGCGCGGACTGCAGGGACTCAGGCGGGCGTCCTTGGCAACGGCGCCCCTAGTAACGGGCGTCCCGGCAACGGCCGCCACCGCCCCGGGCCGCCTGTCCAGCGGAGGCGTTGCGCTCTGGCCGCCCAGCCGGGCCGCGCCCCGCACCCAGGCCCCGCGCCCGCAGAGGCGCGCTCCAGGACGGCCGGGCGCAGGGAGCCGGCCCTCGGCCCGGGAGGGAGCCCCAGCGGACGCAGCTGCTGCCGCCCAGCCCCGGGCCGCCCACGCCCGCCCCGTCTGCTCCTGACCGGCGCTGCCTGCTGGGGTGCCCGCCATCTGCCGGCTGCAGATCATCGGGAAGCCGAGGCAGCGAGGCCCAGAAGCCACTAGGAGCAAAGCACATCAAGGGCACAAAAGCACCGCGCAGACCGAGGAGGGGCCATGCTCCTTTAAAAAAATTTTTTTTATTTACCTTTAATTATTTTAATTTGACCAGAGTGAGACAGAGTTTGAGAGAGGTAAGAGGATAGTGAGAAAGCAAGCCGCCAGGTCTGGGACTTGAACCGCAGTTGGCCATGTGGGAGTCCAGCACCCTTAACTACCATGCCACCTCCCATCGGGAACATGCTCCTTCTGATGGATGGAATTAGCAAAGAGGCAGAGCTTTCAGGCAAACTCAGCATAACAAATGCACACACTGGTATTTTAAAAATATATTTTTATTTACCATTAGTAAAAGGAAGTTCAATACTGACAGGAGGATGCGAGTTCGTCCTTTCATGCATTTGTAGAGTGAGGGCACTGAACCCCTATGTCCCAGGCTGAGCCTGAGAACGAGCCTTCTTGCTGGCATTCCCTCGAAGTGGACCACCCTACGAAGTCCAGGGCGTTCTAGACCGCAGCTGGGCATCACCGCCCCGGCGAGGCAGACCACTCTTCCAAACGGCCTTGTCGCCACTGCCTTGAATCCAGGGGCCTTAAGAAGCTTCCCGGCGATACACTGCCTGGCACGCAAGCAACCCAGCTTTCAAATTTTAACAGAGGAATTCATTTTCAGATGCGGACCGCAGAGCGGTTGTGGAAGTTATTTTTTGTTTGTTTTCCACAGTGAGTCAGGCTCTAAAAGGTTTACCATTTAGCTCAGAGCCTGTGCTCCATCACTGGACGGCTGCGGCCGGCATCATCAGACCAGAATGCCGTCAGAGACTCCAGGGAGGAGCCGAGCGGCTCTCAGCGAGAGGTGAGTCTTCTCAACGTCCTGTGGACGAGGGCAAACCCAGGGCCACCACAGTCCCGTGGGAACACCCTTCCCACAGAAATCAAAATCTGTCTTACTTAAGAAATCCTGTGGGTTTATTTTAGGATTCAGTTGACACACAGCAGTAAACATCTGAATGAAAGCTGGAAAATGCAGCCATTGTGACATTTATCTTTAAGAAAATATATAGATATTTAGCAGCCAGACAACGGGCCATTTCTCTCTGGATATTTGCTGTCAAGAACGAAGTGTAAGTCTTAAAAATTGTGTATGTCATAGGTTCTAGCAAAGAGCTTAAAAACTGAACAGGGCAGCCACTCTGGAAACATCACATGGAAACCACCTACTTTACAAAGTAATAAAATGTCCCTATGTCTAAAAAGACAACATATCAAGCTATTTCCAGGGTTCCTTCCTAAAAGTTAGGATTATAAATTCAAGTTTATATAATCACATTCTATTGAATCTTGGAAAAGTCATGATTTTTTTTTCTTTTTAAAGAGAGATTTTTGCTATAGGGTGCATGCACTTGCTGGAGAGACAGAGACAAAGAGAGAGGAAGCAAGAAATCACTCCCCAGGAGGGATGGCCATGCCGCAATCCCTTCTCCTACATTCTCCTCTCAGGATTTTGGGCATGCACACACACTTGCCTGGCATGAGCTAGAAGCCACCAGGTCCGGGACTCAAACCACAGTCAACTATGTGGGAGTCCGGCGACAAAACCAGTATGCCACCAGTATGCTGGCCCATAACATATTTTTCTATGCAAAAATGTGTCATGACTTTTCCAAAGACCCAACAGATAATGACTCAATAGATTTTAATCGAAAAACGACTCTTTGCTCTGCACTACACCCTGATAAGATGTGTTGGTCAGAACTGAAAAGTGGGCCTCATGCCACCTGCCAGGGGAGCAGTAAAAGCCACAGCGAGTACTTTATGTCCTCAGATTCCTGATAGTGAAGAGCACTCCACTAAGATGTGATCAGAACTGAAAAGTGGGCCTCATGCCACCTGCCAGGGAGCAGTAAAAGCCACAGCGAGTACTTTATGTCCTCAGTTTCCTGATAGTGAAGAGCACTCCGAAGTCCTGGGTTCCCAGGGATGAACTAGTTACCACCATGATTATGACGGATCCTTGGAATAAAGCGACAAACGGCAACGTGTAGGGTATCAGCTCTGGGGAAAAGCGAGTCTGAAACCTGAATAACACCACCCGCTCTCATACCCACCCAACAGAAATGGCCAAAGGCACACCTCTCTGGGAAACTTAGCCTGGAGCGCTTCATTTCCAAGTTCCATCAGTATTGTTTTATGTTTGATCATTTACTGTGAGGGACAAACGGCAGGAAATCAGGACCAGCTTTGGGGAACACGTCGAGTAGCAGCACAGAATCTTCACTGAGGTTGGAAAGGTCTCATTTCAGAGGCCCAGGCGTCCATCTGCTGTACGGTCCGTGCGTCCCGGCAAACAAGTCTTAAAACTGCCTGAAAGGATGGGCTTACACCCCGTGCTTGTGTTCACAGTCCTGCTGGTAATGGAAGAGGCAAACTACTGCGAAACGTGGAAAAAAGAGTATGGACACACATCAGCCTTTCAACGTGTCACTCAAAATGTAAAGGAAATAAAAATATTTCAAATTTCTTTTTGAAAAGAATTGTTGGGCCAGACCCATAGCCCAGTAGTCAAGGGAGCTGGATCCCACAGGGCCGGTCCTGGTCCGAATCCCAGTTCTGGAGTCTTGAAAAACACGTGCCCCAAATCTGACAGGGTGGAGAAACGGAGAAGGGATTGTGGCATGACCATGCTCCATCGGGGTGTTTTCTTCCTCTCCCTCTGTGTCTCTGTCTCTCTCTGGAAAGTACACATGCCCTTTTATTTAAAAAATATAAAATTTTAAAAAGGAACAGAATTATCTAAAATTAAAGTAAAACACAAAAATGAACATAATGTTTTACAATATTCAGAACAGATCAAAATATCCAATAGGACGGCCTCAAATCCATGCACAACTAAACATCGAATGGACAAATTAAACTAAAGAGGGCGCGTTAATACATCGGTAAGAATTAGCTGTCAATCTAAAGGGTGTTCGAAAGTTTAAAAGAACTCTAAGTACTTGTATCAGACCTTCACTCAGAAACAGTCTGAAGGTGAAAAATGTGTAAGCATACCCTACTGAAGGATGAGCACAACCTCTCCATAGTAAAATACCCTACTTTATGCACTGTTATAAAAATATACAAAATGCTACATTTTACCTTCCCTCACTCAGTATAAACCCAGTAGGGTCAGTAACATCAGCCATGCTGGTCAGAAGTCCGGACTACACCCACATGATACCCTCTTCAGTCACCCTTGCTTTTAAGGCTCAGCATACAGCTTATCTTTGCAAACACATCATTTCCATAATTGTCTCATGTAGGAATAACAGGATACGTCTTAAAAAAAAAAAAAAAAAAAGTAGGACAACCATTTGTTGTTATTTTATCCCATTTTTTCTAGTTATTAAAATAAGACAAGATTGTAGAAATAATCCTCTACTTCTAATTCTAAATAGCATACGATAAAAAATGTTCACATAGTTTTAATCAAACAGAATAATTGTGAATCCTTTGATAACCAATCATCAAATTATTTTAAAAACTATGCCTAACTTCAGCTGTTGGAAAATATTATTTGACAAGTTAAGGTGACAGAGTAATTTTTTTTTAAGTATGTTTAAAGGGATTGAATATCTAAGACTATTTTCAATTAGCCATTCAAAACTGTCTTCTCTCCCCAATCCCATATTTAAAAAAATAACTTTGACATGACATTTGGGATTAATTTATATTTGCTCATCATAAAAACCAAAAGAAATTTATCCGAAATTGGTAAACTTTACAAACTATTAACATATGAGGAAGAGGTATATCTTACAGAATTATTTGGCTATATTGTAAGGCAATCAATGAAGGATTTTTCCTATTATAAATCTGACATACGTGAAATTCTCTAACATGATAATTCTCCGTAAATCTGAAAGTTTGTTGGTCACAGCAATATGATCATCCCACACTGTCGTCGTTACTGAACTTTGACGAAAGTAGACTGAATGAGAAAGGAACAAATTTGGTGCCTGCACCAACGTAGAATTTGTTCTGAAATTCTACCCTAAAAAAAAAAAAAAATCAAGGTATTAGTGGAAGATCATGAAAGTAACATTCCTGTTTCTTAAAGCATTTATTACATTAAAAAAAAAATCTTCCTGTGCTGAAATCACTCCACTCCATACGTGCTCTCGGCACAAACACTTTCCTCAGAGCTCCCCTCTCTCCCCGTGCCGACTTCCCTCAGTGCAGGGGTGAGGGTCTCTCTGCTGCGACCACGCACACTGGGGCGCGCAGGGGTGAGGGCCTCTCCACTTAGGAAGCTGGATGCAAAGAGGGTGGATCTGGGGGGGCCGACTATAAAACACTAAGAAATATCTAAGAAGAATTTCACAATAAGATAAAGTAATCTGCCAGACCCAATTAAAAGTATGAAACATCAGGGCTGGCAGGTGGAGTTGTGGATAAGGCATTGGACTCCTACATGGCCCACCGCGGTTTGAGTCTCAGACCTGGTGGTTTGCTTTCTCACTTTCCCTTTCTCTTCTCTCTCTCTATCTCTCTCTGGTCAAATTTTTAAAATAGTAATAGTAAATAAAATTAGGGACCAGCAGTTAGCATAATGGCTATGTTGCTGGATTCCCATGTAGCTGACCACAGTTCGAGTCCCGGACCCGGTGGCTTCAACTCACGCTGGGCACGTGTGTTTGCATGCCCAAGATCCCGAGAGGAGAATGGAGGAGAACGGATTGTGGCATGGCTATTCTCACTTTCTGTCTCTGTCTCTCTCTGTCCTTCTGGCGAGCGCACGAGCCCTGTAGCAAAAAACTCTCCAAAAAAAAAAGAAGATAAATTAATAAATAAATTAAATAACTAATTTTTTTAAAGTATGAAACATCATCATCCCACAGCGTGAACTTACTTTTACTTGTCAGCAGTCACCCTTCAAAAACAGAATATGATTTTACCTCAGAGGGTATGAACACAGACCCCAGTGACAAGAAGGGGGAACACCCCGAGCCAGGCCTTAGATTGGGCTGGGGCAGGTGATCCAGTCACGAGCAGCGCTGGCCTCCCGGTGGATCACGGCCAGACACAGCAGTGAGCCCAGGGACACGCAGGCAGTGCCACACAGCCTGGGTGTGCAGGAGGCTATCCTGTCTGGGCGGGGTACGCACGCTCTACGGCGTTCACGAAGGATAAAACGGGCCAGCGCCACATTTCTCAGAACATCCTGTCCTTATGCAGCCCAGGGCTGCTTCTTGGGGTGTCACATCTCTAAAACAACCACCGCAGGCTGACGTGAGACTCACCAGTGGAGGCGTATGGCGTGAAGAAACGCAGAGAGCCCTTCCATGATCAAGAGGATGAAGACGGTCAGAACTGCAAAGAGCGCGATCACCGGGAGCAGCAGCAGGACCCCGTAGGTGGTGTCCACGCGGAGGCCCACGCGCATCAGCATGGCCCACAGCACATCCGACAGCTCTGGGAAGGAAGCCGGCTTGCGTTCAGTGAGCTGCTGGGCTGGGCTTCCCTGACAACTCTGCGTTGCTGTCCCGTGAAATAAACTGCACGTACATAATCTACATGCGGCCCACTTCTCCTGTAAAAGCTAACCAGCTCCTGGATTGCCTCGAACACTGAGGAAGACCCAGCAGTCCAGAAAAATCGGAGGCCTCCTGCAACGCGAGATCCTGACCCAAACTAGAGTTCGGGTTCATTACAGCCCAAAGCAGGGCCCAGTCCCAGCTCTGCCTCTAGAGGAGCAGTCGGACAACCAGGGCAAAGTACCCGCCCTCCATGGGCTTCAGTCTCCTCTTCTGCAAGATGAAGACAAATGACCACAGGGTCCCTCATCCATGAAGTTCCAACCTTTGGTTACGCCTATAAAATATCAGTGTCACAAAACCAAAAGTCCCCACTATCACCAGTGCAGGCCGTCCTTGCTTAGCACAGCAGTGCGAGCTCATGAAGGTGACCATGCGATCCAACTGCCTAAAGCAACCAGTGGGGCCCACAGAGCCTCCCGTGAGCTCCCTGAGGGCGACGGTCTCGGAGCTCAGCAAACACTTACGTGCATGAGCCAGACTGAGCGCCCAGAGCCTCAGGTAGGAGGCGGTGTTGGAGACGCAGCCGAGGCAGTACTCGATGGAGTGGATCACCTGGGTCATTAGTATCTCTCCGAAGTTGAACTGAGAGAGAGGACGTGACACGTGTCAGGCTCGTGATATTCCACGCATGCAGCTGCAGTTAAGCCATTCGCTTCTGGGACCACCGTGAAGGCACTGGCTGTGGGACCCCGGGTGAGAACTCGGTGCAGTGGGAGGGACAGTCAGTCCCAAGATGCGCATTCTGCCCCCAGACTGCCACCAGGCAGCAATATGACCACGGGGTCATCCTCATCTACCCGGGCCTCAGTTTCCCCTCTGGGGTTGGACTAGAAGAACTGGGAATGCCACCACCGCCACACCCTAGATACCTGCTCTGAGATTCCTGGGCCAGTCTCAGTGGATACAAACCACCTAATGGCAAAGCAGAGCTTTAAGGCCACAAGACTGAAAACGTGTGTGATGAACCAACGAGAGCATTCCACAAAGAAGCCGACCCGGGGGAAACCAAAAAAATGGTCCCTGATCACAAAAAAGCTGCAAAGCTCTGGGTGAGGTGACTCTAATGTTTTTTCCAGCTCTGCTGTTTTCTATAATCTCAAAACATTAATTATTAGTCATCCCAAATTAAAACACTAAATCACATAATACTTACAAAATGCTGACTAACAGGAATTTTGTTTAGTCCTCCTTAAGTGGCCAAATGAAGTTTCCAAGAAAATCGGGCAGAGAGAGGCAGACCTGCTCTGCTGTCCACCCAAGACCAGCCTCCCTCTCGGGGGACCACCTCGTCCTGCTGACCTTGGAACCCACAGTCGCTGTGGACGGAGCTACATCCCGCAAAGCTCAGTTTGCGCCCTAAGCCCAATGTGCCTGTAGGCAGAGGGCGCCTTTCGAGAGGTCATGAAGACTGAACAAGGTCACAGTGTGACGTCCTTTCCAACATGGCTGATGTGCTGGGAAAAGAGGAAGAGATACCGGCAACGGGTGTGCGCAGAGGAAAGGCCGTGTGAGGACACAGGGCAAGGGCGGCTGTGAGGACCAGAGCGCAGGCCTCAGAGAAACCAACCCCATCGACTTGACCTTGGACTTCCAGCCTCCAGGACCGTGAGAATCAAGCCTCCATTATCCCCGCCCACTGCATGGCCTTTGGCTCTGACAGCCGGGCAGGACAGTCTCACTGGTCCAGCGATGGCAGGTGGCCGCACCCAGGCCACCAGTCACTCTGCCTCGGGCGTTTTCCCAGGGTAAGGAATGGGCAGCAGTGCTTCCCTCCGTTTGAAAGACTGAAGACAGTAAGCCAGGGCTACCTGGGGCCAGGACTCCAACCTCAAGGGACCAACAGCTTCAGAAATAAAGAAAACTCACAAAGTAAAACCCAACCACGGCCTCCCGGGATCCGAGGCCGAGAACTGTGACGGTCATCCTGAATTCAGCTCCGCACCTGTCCTGACACAAGTCGGGAGACTCCCCTCTAAGATGAACGTGACTGGGTCTCTCCAGGTCTTTCAACTGCGGGAAAGTTCTGACTGACACGGGACTCTCCCGACACCATGTTCATGGCACCTTCACTCATTTCAATCACAGTTAATAACATTCCCCTATAAATCCCGCTGTGAGAGTGAAACTACAAATAACCCCAAACACTTACATTCTGATGCCCACGTGTGACCAAAGCAGTACTTAGAAAGCTCTGCGTAACCGCTGTTTCGTTTGGCCTTTTTAGACTAATTTTTTTAGATAGTCATCATTTTTACCATGCTGATTATCTCCACGAAATCTCAAGGATTCATCGACAGCAGCTGAAAAGATTACCTCCTCACACGTCACCTCTCTGCATCCATCCTCTGTCAGGTCACCTCCTCCTTCTATATCCTGGCTTCCAAGCAAGGAGACTTCTTCTTCGCTGTCTTTCCTCACCAGCGTGTAACCGCTCTAATGACAGAAAGAACGGGATCACAAGGTTGTGACAAACCAGAACTCCACAGCTCCTGTTTCTCTGAACAACTCAGCTCTTTGGGAATAAAAGAGTTCTTTCAAAGAAAGTAAGCATTTCCTATCCATTAGGATAGCTATCATAAAAAAATTTTTTTTTAATTAAAAAGTAAACTAGAAAGTAACAAGTATTGGCACAGATGTGGGGAAGGCAGAAGCCTAGCGCATGGTGGGGATGGCAAACGGTGCAGCCCACAGGAAACAGCATGGTGGCTCTTCGAAAACCAAGCGCAGAGGCCCAGTCATGTGGCGCACACTGACTGATGCTGCGACTCAGTTCAGCAAGCTGAAGCCACTTGGGAGGCCCTCCCTAAAAGCCCGGCATGGTGGCGCATGCCTGTAGCCACAGCTACTTGGCAGACGAATATAGCAAGACCCTGTCTTAAAATAAAGAAAAAAGGGATCAGCAGATGGCATAGCAGTATGTCCCTGGACACCGACATGGCCAACCGCAGTTTGAGTCCCAGAGTCAGTGGCTTAAAAATCACGCCACACATGTGTGTGTGCATGTCCAACATCCAGAGAGGAGAAGGGACTGTGGCGAGGCCATCCCTCCTGGGGTGATTTTTCACTTTCCCTCTTACTATGTCTGTCTGTCTGTCTGTCTCTCTCTCTCTCTCTCTCTCTCTCTCTTTCTCTCTCTCCAGCGAGTGCACGTACCATAAGGCAAAGATCTCTAAAGAAAAATAAGAAAAAATTAAACAGAATTACCATAAGATCTAGCAATTCCAGTCCTCGGTATATACCTTAAAGGATTAACAACAAAGACTCTACCCTCATGTTCACAGCAGATTATTCACAACAGCCAAAAGGCAGAACAGTGTAAGCGTCCATACATGGATGAACAAAGAACTCCATGTGGGCTACCCATATAGTGGGTATTATTTAGTCTTAAAAATGTTGACACATGGTACAACCTGCATGGGCCTTAATGACATGCTGCTAAGTGAAAGTCACCAATCATGAAAGGACAAATGGAACACAGTTCCACTTATATGAGGTCTCTGGAGAAGTCAAGTTCATAGAGACCGACAGGTGAGTGAGGAGGGCTGGGAAGTTAAGTGCCTAATGTGGACAGAGTTTTGGGGGATTTTTTGTTTGTTTGTTTTTAGGTTTTTGCCATAGGGCACATGCGCCTGCCAGAGACAGAGACAGAGAAAGGAAAAGTATGAAATCACCCCTGGGGGGGATGGCCACGTTGCAATCCCTTCTCTTCCATTCTTTTCCTGGGGCACAGATGCACACGCAGACGGTGTGATTTTCAAGCCGCTAGGTCCAGCACTCAACCTGCAAAGTTGGTCATGGGAGATCTAGCGCTTTAACCACCATACCACCTGCTGGCCTCGTATTTACATCAACACTTCAAAGGAAAAACTCAGCGGTAAGAACATGGACAGAAGCTCTCCAACTCTGACAGGCTGTCCTGGAGGACTGAGCTGCCCTCCTGCTGGGCGCGCTGCTCACTCCAGGGCCTGCTCCCACTCCCGCACAGCAGGCTCCTCGCTAAGCTTCTGCAGAACGGACGACATCAGGATCGAAATGAAGGAAGCCTTGGCCTTTCAGTCAGGAGAACAGTACCCACTCTGCTCACACAAATGTGTGTCCAAACCCACACTTACCCGGCTCACCCCGAAGCAACTGCGCCCGTTGTGCAGCCACAACAGAAAGAGCGGCTTTCCCAAGAAGAGCACGGGGACGGACAGGATGGTGATGGCTAGCAGCACGCGCTGGATGTGCTCCTGGGGGCGCAGAGAGGACCCGTTAAAACGCAGGACGGCCAGCGGTCTCCACGCTGCCTGATACACGAGGAGACCACCAGCAACAGGAGCCAAATTCTGTTGGCCACTGGACTCTCTTCTTCCTCAACTCCTAGCTGAATTCTAGAACTGACAGTAACTTTAATGATGCAGTGGTTAAATATTACTTTTAGACCAGTAAGGAAAGTTAGGGACGTTCTAGATGGAGTCGAGCCTCAGCTAACCTGTCTCAGACAGAACTGCAAATAGGAAACACAAACGCAAGAATACTTACTTATTTATAGTCTTGGTTCATCTGGGGGCTTGTTAAAAAATTATTATAATCAGGGTTGGCAGGTGGCGTGGTGGTTAGGGTTGGCGTGGAGGTTAGGGGTGGCGTGGTGGTTAGGGGTGGCGTGGTGGTTAGGGTTGGCGTGGTGGTTAGGGGTGGCGTGGAGGTTAGGGGTGGCGTGGAGGTTAGGGGTGGCGTGGTGGTTAGGGTTGGCGTGGAGGTTAGGGGTGGCGTGGTGGTTAGGGTTGGCGTGGAGGTTAGGGGTGGCGTGGAGGTTAGGGGTGGCGTGGAGGTTAGGGGTGGCGTGGAGGTTAGGGGTGGCGTGGAGGTTAGGGGTGGCGTGGTGGTTAGGGGTGGCGTGGAGGTTAGGGGTGGCGTGGAGGTTAGGGGTGGCGTGGAGGTTAGGGGTGGCGTGGTGGTTAGGGTTGGCGTGGAGGTTAGGGGTGGCGCGGTGGTTAGGGGTGGCGCGGAGGTTAGGGGTGGCGCGGTGGTTAGGGGTGGCACGGAGGTTAGGGGTGGCGCGGAGGTTAGGGGTGGCGCGGTGGTTAGGGTTGGCGTGGAGGTTAGGGGCGGCGCGGTGGTTAGGGGCGGCGTGGAGGTTAGGGGCGGCGTGGAGGTTAGGGGCGGCGTGGAGGTTAGGGGCGGCGTGGAGGTTAGGGGCGGCGTGGTGGTTAGGGGCGGCGTGGTGGTTAGGGGCGGCGTGGAGGTTAGGGGCGGCGTGGAGGTTAGGGGCGGCGTGGAGGTTAGGGGTGGCGTGGAGGTTCAGGTGCTGGACCCCACAAGGCCAACTCTGTGGTTTGAGTCCCAGATCCAGTGGCTTGAAAAACACACCAGGTACATGTGTGTGCATGCCCAAAATCCCAAGAGGAGTGCAGAGGAGAAGGGACCGCAGTGTGGCCACCCCCTGGGGAGTGATTTCTCACTTTCCTTCTCACTGTTTCTGTCTGTCCTCTCAGGCATGTACACATATCCTATGGCAAAAATCCAAAAAACCCCACAACATATACTTTATATATTCTCTGTACATAATATATATATTATATGTATCATCTATGTATCTCACAAAATCAAGGCTCGGGAGGAACACAGGTCCTGACAGTTAGGTCTGCGAGTCTGTCTGTCTGTCCTCACAGATACCCATGACATGCCACGTAGCGTCTTCACTGTGCTCCTTCGGCAGGGGACGCTGTGCCACCTGCCGCCGCCCGAGGACCCCCCACGTAAACTGAGAGCTACCGGCTCACGAGGAACCGTCCATGCCAGGCGCCGTTTGGGCACTTGGGACCCAGAGCTCTACACAAAACTGGGTCCTACTCTTAGCCCCAGTTTACGGGTCAGGAGACTGAGGCGGAGAAGCTAAGCTGAGCCATCTGGCCAAAGGTCCATCGGGAAGAAATGGCAGAGCTGGACTCCAAGGAAGGGGTCCGCCCGCGAGGCCCACGCTGACGTCACAGAAAGGCACACGGACGGAGAAGCCACATCTAGAGGCCAGGGTGGCCATTCTGAAGGCAGCCAGGCATGGCCCTCGCCGCTTTCAGGAGCCCTCCAACAGCGCTTGGTTTCCCGCAGCTCTGGCAGCGAGCGTGCCGGGAGTGCGGCTACACAGCCAGTGCTCAGAGCAGGACGGCACGGCCTGGGGTGACACACACGGAAAAGGACCTCCTGAGGGCCTTGGGGCGTGGGGGCGGGAACCCCGACTCGTTCTCATCTTGGGGACGGAAAGGCTACCCTGCGACCTTCAACCTTCGTGAGGGCAGGAAAGACGACCCACCTGCCCTGGGTAAAGACCCTTGGTTCCGCTGGCCGGGAACAGAAACATGTTAATGAACTCGATCAGGATGCTGGGAGCGACTCTGGAGGTTTCTGCGGAAAACACCAACCACTTGTAGACGATCATGAATATAAGGTAGCCAAAGATGCAGAGCATGAAGAGAAGCTCCGGGATGGAGACCAAGTAGATATTGAATTTCTTCCTGAAGTGCCTAGAAAGGAAAGCCCCCATCAGCCCGTGACCACAGGCAGTCTTGGGCAAAGGGCAAGCTAATCTGCAAATGTGTGACTTAATAAAATAAGTACAGGGGCCTATTTCATACGTCATTTGTCTTGTGATTCAGGCTAGTGTTTCCGACACGGGGAAATTCAAAAAGTTGGTGGGAAAATGGAAATAAAATAAGCGTTTATTTTGGTGTAAAAAAAATGTGAAAGCCATGCATAGCTTTTTTTCATAATAGGCACTTTCATGAACCTTTTGAAGACCCCGTGCATATCCAAGAAGAAAAGAGCTGTGAGTTCAGTAAAAATGACAAGAGCTTTTGTGTTCACTTCCCCGAACAATCTTCGATTCCTTTATTTGGAAACATGTCTCTCCTTGGAACCAGCAGATGGCATAATGGTTACATCGCTGGACTCCCATATGGCCAACCACAGCTTGAGTCCCAGACCCACTCTTACTCTGTGGCTTAAACTCACGCCGGGCACATGTGCATGTGTGCCCAAGATCCCAAGAGGAGAATGGAGGAGAAGGGATTGTGGCGTGGCCATCCCTCCTGGGGGGTGATTCTCATTTTTCATTTTCATTTTCATGAAAATGAAATGAATTTCCATGCTGCACGTCTCCCCTCCTTGACTGGCCCTTAATGTCTGTCCTCACTGCTGATCCCAGGGTGCAGATGAGCGCCTGGCACAGACCACATGCTCAATGAACTCTGTTGAATGAACTGCTGAGACCACAGAAACCTGAATGACTGGCCCAGCCCTGTAACCTAGTGGTCAGGGGAGCCAGGCCCCAACGGCCAACTACGCAGCTGGAACTCTGGTCCAGCGTCTTGGAAGACACACCAGGTTGAGGCCAGCAGGTAGTGTGGTGGTTCAGGGCACTGGACTCCCACATGGCCGACTGTGGTTTGAGTCCCGGATGTGGCAGCTTGTTTTCTTACTTTCCCTCTCTCTCTCTCTCTCTCTCACTCTTGTCCCTCTCTGATCAAATGAAAATAAATAAAGTTAAATAAAATAATTCTTAAAAAAAAAAAAAAAGAAAAGAAAAGAAAAACCCACTGGGCAGGTGCCAGCCAGTGGCACGGTAGTTAGGTCACTGGATCTCACATGGCCAACTGCGCAGTTCCCAGACTGGCAACTTGAAAAACGCACTGGGCACATGTGTGTATCTACCCGAAACTCCAAGAGAATGAAAGAGAAGGGACTGCAGTGTGGCTATTCCCCTGGGGACCCTATCTTATTTTTCCTCTCTCTCTCTCTCTGGTGAGCACATACACCTGGTTACAAACAAACAAACAAAAACACACCAGGCATGTGTATGTGCCCCAAATTCCAACAGGATGGGGAAAATGGAGGAGAAGAGATTGCAATGTGACCAAGCCCCAATGAGGGGTGAATTTTCCCTCTTTCTCTCTGGTTTGTAAGCCTATGTACCCTCTGACAAAAGAAAAAAAAAAAACTGTATCATTAAAATAGAATTATACAGGGGCCAACAGGTAGCATGCAGTTAAGGCACTGGACTCTCACATTCCTGACCAGGGTTCGAGCCCCAGACCTGACGCTTGCTTTCTCACTCTCTGTCTTTCTCTCCCTGGTGAGTGCAAGAGCCCTATAACAATTTTAAAATAAAATAATTCTTTTTTAAAAAAAGAATCATACAATGAATATACCACCATTTTAGCTGCCCGTTACCCACTAAACACAGTTTCCCACCCGGAAGAAAAGTTTAAGAAATATCAAACTGGGATTATAAATATTGCTTAAAAAATAAAAGTCTATACTTACAAGTGGTTAAATATTCCCAGAATAACTCCAAAAGTCATGTGGATAATTCCTAAGATCACAGACAGTTTCATTTTGAAAGAGTTTAGAAAAGTCAGGCGATTGGTGGCCAAGTTCCAGATCTAAACATAAAACAAAACAAGTCTCTAGCTTCCCTCAACAGGCGACACTCAAGAAAGTTCTTGCCTTAAATCAAAAGGCAGCTCCCAACTTAAAGGGGAATCCGTATTCAGACTTCTCTCTCAGTCTGAGAGTCACGGACTTCCTCACACAGGACCAGTCTGTTAGGACGACGGAAGTTCTCGACGCCAGAGACAACAGGGTAGCTAGGAAAGCCAGTTCGGGGAGTAACACCAAAAGGAAAGCGAGTGAGAGAGAACTGCCAAGTCCAGAGAGAAGGGGTTCCCAGACTGACAGGTCAGACAGGTGGACAAAATGGAGCCCAGTCTCAGGGAGGCTGAGCCCCCCGCCCAGCCCCCCGCCGTACATTGCCGTGATGGGGAACCGTGAGTCGGTGGCACCCAGCCAGCAACCGCGGGACACCTCCCTCCCGCCCGAACATAGAACTGAGCTAAGGAGTCCAGAAAACCCTGGGACGGTTCAACCTGGGTAGGCCCTAGAGCAGCCAGAGCCGAGGGTGCTGGGACAGTGCGGGGGCCGGTGCACTCACAGGGTCAACACCGAGAGGACAGGGGCGTCGGAACACCCCAGGGACGCTGGGACAGTGCGGGGGCCGGTGCACTCACAGGATCAATACCGAGAGGACAGGGCATCGGAACACCCCAGGGACGCTGGGACAGTGCGGGGGCCAGTGCACTCACAGGGTCAACACCGAGAGGACAGGGGCGTCGGAACACCCCAGGGACGCTGGGACAGTGGGGGCCGGTGCACTCACAGGGTCAACACCGAGAGGACAGGGGCGTCGGAACACCCCAGGGACGCTGGGACAGTGGGGGCCGGTGCACTCACAGGGTCAACACCGAGAGGACAGGGGCGTCGGAACACCCCAGGGACGCTGGGACAGTGGGGGCCGGTGCACTCACAGGGTCAACACCGAGAGGACAGGGGCGTCGGAACACCCCAGGGACGCTGGGACAGTGGGGGCTGGTGCACTCACAGGATCAATACCGAGAGGATAGGGGCCTCGGAACACCCCAGGGACGCTGGGACAGTGGGGGCCGGTGCACTCACAGGATCAATACCGAGAGGATAGGGGGCCTCGGAACACCCCAGGGACGCTGGGGTCCAGCTGCAGAACCTGGCTGTGCCGCACCACGCTGTCACTGTGGGGAGAAGGCCAGGGGCTCACTGAGGGGACGGGGAGGACCCTTGGCAGACACCTGCCTCCCGATGCAGCGCCCGGCCCCGGTCATTACTTCCAAAGTGCCATCCTCTGACGCTCTCTCGGGGAGTGGCTGGAGCTGTACATGGCAGACACGTTCCACCCCGAGCCGAAAAGGTTCACGGACTTGGAGAAGCAGTCGTTGTAGATGAGGCCGGTGTACACGGAGAACAGGCCCATCAGCAGGAGGAGGTACCGGCCGTTGAAGAACATCCTCAGGATCTGCGAGAAGCAGGGCGCATGCAGGGGCGGTCACTGGGAAACGGGCTGGGGACAAACGTGAGTCCAGGCCTGGGCCCCCGCCCACCGCTGTGCTGAGGGAGTCTCAGAAAACATCCTGAGCTCACAGACCCTGCTGGGGGTGCCCTCGCTGTCTCTCGGCCTCTCCCACACTCTCGCACTCAGGGAGAAGTAAATGAGTAAACTATGGAAGTGAGATGAGGACACACGGACACGCTGGGATGCAGGGACCAGGCGTGACCGGAGTGCTGGGCGGTTTTGCCCAGGCAGAGGCGACAGGCTGCAGCCTCTGACACGCATGGCGTGGCGCAGTTAGCGTCCCAGAGACACCTCTGCTGGGTCATTACTGCCAGCCAGGAGGAGCGGCAGCGTCCCGTTTTTACCTCCTGTGACCGGCTCAGTCTGGGGTGATCCTCGTTTAGCACCAACAAGAGGGCAAATAAGAACATCACGAAGCCATGGCCGAAGTCTCCCAAACATCACAGCGAACAGAAACGGGAACGTGATGATGGTGAAGAGAGCTGGGGAGCGGCACAAGACCACCGTTAGGGCACATGCGGGAATAGCAGCAGTTTGCACACGGCCCGCGGCACACCCGGGCTTTCTCCCAGCCCCCACGGGAGAGCTAGCTGCGCGGTCACACTTCACACTGCCGGCCAACCAAGGCAGCCCACGGCCCGAACGTCGGCACGGGCTCCCAGGGAGGAGCGGGCAGCAACACCGACCCGCGGGCGCGAGGGACTGACCTGGATTCACCTCCCTGTAGCTGCCGACCCCGTAGGCGTCCACGATGTTCTGAAAAGCCCTCGGTGAACTTGTTGGTGCGGATCAGAGTTGGGGGTGTCTCTTTAGTGGGGACCGTGTTCATGAAGGAAGGGATTGCAGCGCTGCTCTCTCTCTGCCACGTGAGGAAGAATAAGGACGGACATTACCACCCGGGAGAAAACGCCCCGGCCACACGCCGCAGTCGGGGTGACCTGGTCTGGGTGGACTCTGCAGCCGGTCACGGGGAAGCGCTGACCACCTGGGCAGTCCCAAGGACAGTCGAGGCAGCAGACAGAAAAGGGAGGGGAGGGCTGTGGTCACCAAGAGAGCTCCTCTCTCTGCCCTGCTCCCTCTCTCTGCCCGGCTCCCTCTCTCTCCCTCTCTCCCCCTCCCTCTCTCTCCCTCTCTCTGCCCTGCTCCCTCTCTCTCCCTCTCTCCCCCCTCCCTCTCTCTCCCTCTCTCCCCCTCCCTCTCTCTCCCTCTCTCTGCCCTGCTCCCTCTCTCTCCCTCTCTCCCCCTCCCTCTCTCTCCCTCTCTCTGCCGGCTCCCTCTCTCTCCCCTCCCTCTCTCTCTCCCTCTCTCTGCCGGCTCCCTCTCTCTCCCCTCCCTCTCTCTCCCTCCCTCTCTCTCTCCCTCTCTCTGCCGGCTCCCTCTCTCCCCCTCCCTCTCTCTCCCTCTCTCTGCCCTGCTCCCTCTCTCCCCCCTCCCTCTCCCTCCCTCTCTCTGCCAGCTCCCTCTCTCTCCCTCTCTCTGCCCTGCTCCCTCTCTCTGCCCTGCTCCCTCTCTCTCCCTCCCTCCTCTCTCTCCCTCTCTCTCTGCCGGCTCCCTCTCTCTCCCTCCCTCTCTCTCTCCCTCTCTCTGCCAGCTCCCTCTCTCTCCCTCTCTCTGCCGGCTCCCTCTCTCTCCCTCTCTCTCCCTCTCTCTCCCTCTCTCTCTCTCCCTCTCTCTGCCCTGCTCCCCTCTCTCTCCCTCTCTCCCCCTCCCTCTCTCTCCTTCTCTCTGCCTGGCTCCCTCTCTCTGCCTGCCTCTCTGTGCTGAGTGCATACACTCTTGGGCAATTTAAATAAGCAAATGGCTGGAAAAATACTTAGGGAGAAAAAAAAAAGGAAATGGTCAAGGAAGAATTTAGAGGCAACTACAGAATCACCTAAGAAAAAAAGAAACCAAAAGGTCAACATTAATTGTATCTGAATGGCAAAATCACACATTTTTCAGTGTTTATAAGTCTTCTGAAATGCATATAGTAATTTATGATGGAAAAAAATAAAAAAAATCAGTCTACTGTCCAAAAAGTAGATTTTCCAGTCTCTCTCTATATCTCTAGATATATTACACATACTTTTTTGAGAGATTTTTACTATAGGGCTTCACGCACTTACTGCAGAGACAGAGAGACAGAAAGTGAGAAATCACGGGGGGCGGGGGAGGTTGTGGGGATAGGGACGGCCACGCCGCAGTCCCCTTCTTCTCCATTCTCCTCTTGGGATCTTAGGCACACATGCACACATGCCTGACGTGAGTTTAAGTAGCCAGGGCCAAGACTCAAACCATGGTCGACTACGTGGGAGTCCAGCAAAGTAAACCATTACGTCATCTGCTGGTTCCAAAAATTTTTTTAATTTAAAAAAAAAAAAGAGCAGCCTGGATCATGTCTGAAATGCATACTGCAACCTTAGGAGTCAGAAAGCAGCCAGTGAACACGTACACACATGCACATGTACTCACATGGGCATATACACATTCGCACATGCACATGAATGCATTTGCACATACAGGTACATTTGTATGGTGCATGCATGCACATACATAACACTTGTACATATACATGTGCACATCTACACACATAAGTACATGCGTGTGTGCACATATACACACCCCACATGTACACATGTGCACATGTATATGCCATCACACATAATAAAGTCAAGTCCCTCAAAAACTGACACTACCTCAATAAATAAGAACCATCCTTATTCATCTTCACGACGGATGGCTCAGACTCTCACCCAGGCCCTACGTGTTCCCCTATAGCCTTCCTCCCTCCGTCTGGGTGTTTTGTACCGCGCTGTCGCAGACTTTACGTTTTAGATCTGTGTCATCACAGAAACGTGCAAGGAGACAGGTGACTGGCAACAACAGCCTCTACAGCCCGTCAGACAAAGGAAGTTCTTTCCGTGGGGCGACCTGGGATTCGCTGTAGAGTGAAAACCCTACAGGAGCACGGGGAGAGGTGCTCCATAGCCACAGAGCGAGAAAGGTCTCCCTCTCAGAACCCAGACGTCGCAGCCCACAGACGGACAAGTGGAACTACGCTGGACCAGAACAAACACCCACGAAACACCGCAGGTCCAAAGCCAAGCACTGGACTTGGAAAAAAAACGCTTACATCACAGATAAGGAGCCAACAGACATTGAGAAGAAAAAGACCGGCAACCCCCCTAGAAAATAGCAAAGAGTACGGACAGACAACTCACATACACTCAGAGGCTCTCAAACAGACGGGCGACGAGGAAAACGCAGTGGCTGGCGACTCCTACCAGAACTGATCCAGCAGCGCCACGTCAAGGAGTCTACTCACCAGCCCGATCAGCACACGGAGACGCAGGGCGCGTGTCACTCACCGCGACGGTCTTTGTAAAACTGAAAACGAGCCCAGCCTCGGCACAGGCAGGAGTGCACTGAGCTGCCATGCTGGAAGCCACAGGCCAGCCACGATTCGGCCCCGAGTCGACCGGAAACACCTGGGCCGGGTGCACTGCCCAAGACCCTGACTAGCTGGAAGGCCTGGGACAGGGACTGTGGCGTGACCTAGCCCCGTTGGAGGGAGCATCTGTGTGTCTCTCATGTGCAAGCACACACTCCTGTAAACACACCCATCTTCCAGTGACTCGCTCTCCACAATCTCAGCTCTCACGGAAAGCAGTACAGAGCCCCCTCTGTGTCCTGGCATCCTCCCTGTCCTTACTTCCTGAGCTGCTCGCTCAGGCTTGCCTTGACCCAGGCAGGGCAAGCCGGCGCCTTACCGAGCCCTCCTCCAGCGCCCGGCGCAGGTGGTGCAGGTCGGCCTCAGGACACCAGACCTCGGCGATGAGGCACTTGTTGGTCACGTCGAAGCTGCACATGTTCAGCATATGGTAGATGGCCTTCATCTTCCTCACCTGCACCACGCGGCTGCACACGGACTCGGCGGCCTTGCACAGCACCTGCCGTAGGTAGTCCTCCGTCTTGTGCAGCACCTGGGGAGGCAGACGGAGCTCAGCACAGCAGTTTCCCGGCCTGTCTACCAGGCACCCGACGTCCTTTTGGGGAGTTTCTCCCCCACCGACAGAGGATGCTTCCCACGATGGCAGTGAAGGGAGCCGCTCGTTCTGAGGCCCCACCCCCAGGACCCCCAGGAGGCAGACAGAAAATCCTTAGCTCAACCACATGCCTCTCTCAGGAGGCTCCTAGGGCATACGACGCTCCCCCAGGACAAAGGAATGGTCAGAGGCCATCACCACTGTGCAGCATGAAAGCTCACCTGGGAGCTCCCTGGCTCTCACTTGTCCCCAAGGCTGGCCCAGCCCCATCAGCCCTGGGAGCCACCGGCTCTGCCCCACCCCACCCTGCAGAGAAATCCCCTTCTGCTCTAGTGTGCTGCTTCCTGCCACGTGTCCTGCTGTGCTGCTTCCTGCCACATGTCACCGAGACCTGCGCTGACGTCGGAGAGATGGAATCAAAACTGCAGATGAAACCATGCCTGCCATTGCACACAGGGCTGCTTATCTTCTCAGCAGAGGAAGTTCATAAACGAACAAGGAGGGAAGAAGATGGAATTGCAAATGTCCGACAACGCTCGGATCAGGAGGCAGCGCTCCTAGGTACGCACAGTGTAAAGATCCTGGATCCGGGTGTTCAGGCCCTCCTGGATCTCCCTGCGCTCCTCGGCCGTGTTTGGATAGGGGTAGACGTGGCAGTGGTAACTAGAACACAGAACCAGACACAGCCTCAGGTCTGCAGGAGGGAAAGGGCCTGCTCCCGACACAGGACCAGACCCAGCTCACCGCCCGACAGCTCCCCTTCCAAAGCATGAAGACAGCCCTCTGAGAAAGGGGTGTGGACGCGGGCCCTGCCCAGCCGAGGTCTCGCGCACACACACACGGCGAACATCTGCGGATTCAGTGTGCTGAGCTGGGTGGAGCGTTTCTCCTCCACGTTAAAACAAATATATCTACTAGAAGAGAGTAAGGATCATCGAGTAATATGCAAAATTACTTCCTATTAACCAATGTTTGAGTGCAAACACTGGTAGAGAGAAACACCCAAGCCCTAGTCCTACCCGCAGGAAGCCAGGCAATCTACAAACCGCCTTGGCGTAAGCAAAAGAAGGGGCCCTCCCTGTTCGGAGCCTGTGGTTTGCTCTCATGTGCTGACAAGAACAGGCCACTGACAGCCCCTGCTGCAGCAGCTCGACACTGACCAATGCAGACGCCACCCTGAGGCCTCGCACCCGCGTCATCGCATTTACTGCCGACGGCCCTGAGAGAGGATGCTCTCCCCTCTTGCAGGTGAGGAAACCGAGGCTCAGTCACTTGCCTGAGTGAGCCTGGTGAGGAGTGTGACAGGGAGGCTCTGCACCCAGGCAGCCACCCAGAGTGTCCTTGGCCCCAGCCGCCACCCCAACCTGTGAGCACAGGAGAAAACTGCTGAGGGGCCCACGTCAGAGGCTCAGTGCTCAGAAGTGATGGGGAGCCAGCCTCGCTGGTGGTGAAACCAAGAGGAGGACACAACGTGACCCCTCTTCAACTGCTCTGAAACCTCGAGTCCTCAGAAAAACACACAAACCTGGGATGTTAACTTGGTCTCAGGCCAGCCCCAGAACCTAGTGGTTAAGTGAGCTGGGCCCACATGGTTTGAATCCCAGCCCTGGAGGCTTGAAGACACACTGGGTGTGTGTGCGTGCACATGTCCAAACCCCAACGGGGTAAAGAAAGGGACAAGAAGGGGCTGCAGAGTGACCATGCCCCATCGGGGTGCTCTCTCCCGCTCCCACTTCTCTGTTTTTCTCTGGTGAGAGTACATGCTCTACAGCAAACTTCTAAATAATAATAATAAATAAAATTAAATAAATAACTCTTAAAAAAAGGAACTTGGAACTACAGCAAAGAAATCACGTAGCAGAACCAGCAGTCTCTGCACCCACGTTTCTGACTACAGCGGTCCTGAAGGAAAGCCACAAGGTACTGAGTAGAAAGGAAGGACGTGAAGCCCCCTGCTTACCAGTCACAGATCTTCTTCACCTTGTGGCCGATCTGCTCTCCCCAGAAGGATATGAGAAACACACACCACTTCATGACTTCCCCCTGCCAGGGACAGAGAAGGGCAGCTGGTGCAAGTCTGGGTGCAGCCTGGACACGCTGGCCACACCGCCAGGGTCCACTCGTTCACTCGGCCAACAGCCGGACCTCGTGACTGGAAGGTTCTGACCGCAAATCTGTCATCTGTCTACTTGCTAACATGGCCCCAAATCAAACTTGTAGCGCTGCCGTGGCCGTGAGCAGAGTCCGGAAACACTCAGCGTCCACGCCCGTGCTCCCAGGGAGGGCCGAGGCTGTGCTGTCCCTCGTGTTTCAGGTATTTAACGTGCACGAGGGACCGTGCGTCACCTGACGGCACGCACAACCACCACTCCCATATACCTGCCAAGATGCAGGCCCCCACACGGGGTTCAGGGAAATGGTCCTCATCCTGCCCCTCCAGCTCTTCTATGAGTCTGCCACTGTTAGAAAGGGGTCACGAGCCAGCAGGGATCCAGCACAGGTGCTGGGTCCCACATGGCCGACTGCACGGCTCGAGTCTTGGACTTGGTGGCTGGAGAAACACACCAGGCATGTGTGCATGTGTGCCAAAACTCCAAAAGAATGGAGAAAAGGCTGTGGCGTGACCATTTCCCCGGGGGTATTTTCTCTCTCCCTCCCTCCCTCCCTTTCTCTCTCTGTCGAGTATGCACACCTTCTGGCATAATTTTAAATATTAAAAGGAGGAAGGATCGTGATGTTTACTCACTGTCTCGGGGTCTTCGAGGGACTCGTCCAGTTCGGCATAGGTCACGATGGTGTACCCCTTGCAGGCCCTCCACAGCATTCTTTCAAAAGCTTCAACCTTCCCTTGGCTAATCAGTCCAGACACAAACCTAGGAGACAAGACAGACATCAGAGTAACAGCTGCTCTCAAACTGCATTAAGAGGACGGTGACTCCCACCAGAGGTGAAGAACCCTGAAAGCCAGACTGCCAAGCATCTCAAGGGCTGGATAAAATGGTTTTGAAATGTCTTTGTAAATGGACAGCTGAGCCTATAATAAGAAATCTTTGCAATCGAAACAAAATAAGACAGGCTGTCACAGCTGGACTGATGCCTGTATGGACCCAGGACCATGAGGTCGTGAGCTAGCGGCAGCACGGGAGACAGGAGACAGAACTGAACCCCCACAAGCTGGGGCACCCCCTCGCCCAGAGGCTGTACCTTGAGTGGACTAGAAAATAATCTACCTTGGAAGGCTGGCCCTATGGCCCTGTGACCAAGGGAGCTGGGTCCCTAGTGGCCAACTGTGCAGTTTAAATCTGGCCCCAGCCACTTGAAAAACACGCCAGGTGCATGTGTGCAAGCCCAATATCCAAACAGGATGGAAAAATGGGGGAGAAGGGATTGTGGCGTGACCACACTCCGTTGGGAGGTGCCTTCTTCCCCTCCCTCTACCCCCCTGGCAAGTGCGCATGCTCTCCGGCAGAATTCTAACAAGAAAAAGAAAAGGAAAAAAGAAGAATCACCTCGCAAAGGAACCTACCCATAAATTGGTTTATTTCGGTTTGGGATCTGATGGAGGGGGAAGTTTTCTGAGAATTTATGACTACAAGTTAAAATTCACTCAGATTCATGGCTTAAATTCAGATCACTGACATGGTCAATAAACGAACCAAGAAACAAAAACTCCAATGCTTCTTTGAGAAACAAAACCAAAAAAATCTTGTGCTGAGAAAAAACTGCAAACGATTCCAGGTAGGCAGAGCGCACCCCACCAATTCTCTCCAGAGGGCGGCCAGATAGTAGGATGTCGATTATGCATCTGGACCCCCGAGACCTCTCTGTACACACGTGCCCACCCTCACAGACAAGGTCCAGACTGGCTGAGGCTGAGGTGGGTCATGGCCTGAGGATACTGTTAGAGGTGCCAGCCTGCCTCTCTCTCTTTCTCTCTCTCTCTCTCTCTTTCTCTCTCTCTCTCTCAAAAAATAAATAAATAGGCCTTATAAAAATTCTCTCTGGGGGCCAGCAGGTGGCATGGTGGCTAAGGCACTGGATTCTCACATGGCCAATCGTGGCTGAGTCCCAGACCTGACAGCTTGCTTTCTCACTTCCCTTCCCCCCACCCCCACTCTCTCACTCTCTGTCTCTGGTAAGTGCATGTACCCTATGGCAAATCAAAAAATAAATAAAATTAAATAATTCTTTAAAAAATTATCTCTGGAGGAATACTCAATATCACTGAATTCTTTCAGAAAACACTGAGGAACATAACTACTTAAAAAAAAAAACACTCTCAAAACAAGTTATCATTAATTTATGTAAAGCAGAGAAAACAGACATAAGAGAAAGATCCTTAAAATATGATTGGTTAGGAAAAAAAAAATTAACCCACTCAGCTTAGCCCCCATGTTTCCACCAAACAGGACCTGATACTTTATGACCAATTATTTCAGGCTGAAGGACATGGATGTCACGTCTCTCCAACGCGTCGCTCTGGAGAAGAGCTCCCACGGCCTTGAGGCGGACGCAGCTGTGAGCACCAGCTTCCCGGCTCCAAGCACAGTGCCCACCACTCACAGACACGCTCTCCACCTCGGCCAGCACTTTAGAATGGTGTCACTCACCCGACCCCCTCCACGACCCGCAGGCTGTCCCCATGCCTGGCACCCTCGCCTACCCCAGCTTTGCTCCCAGCCTCTGCATGCAGCTGTAGTCCAGCAGAGAGTCGCTCTCCAGGGAAGGGAACTCTTCATATGTGGGCTCGAACTGTAGAGACACGCAAAGCCCAGGCGGCTCGTGAGCAGGGAGCTCCACTCCTCGCCTCATGTTTCCAGACGTGAGAAGAACTGATACTCAGGGGCCGGCAGGTGGTGTGGTGCTTTAGGCTGACTGCAGTTTGAGTCCCAGACCTGGTAGCTTGAAAATCGCGCTGAGTGCATGTGTGTGCATGCCCAAAATCCCAGGATAAGAGTAGAGGAGAAAGGATTGCAGCCTGGCCATCCCCCGGGGTGACTTCTCATTTCCCCTGTCTCTGTGTCTCTCTGTCTCTCCAGTAAGCACACACACCCTATGGCAAAAACCTAAAAATATAATAAAATTAAAAATAACTGCTACTATTCCACTCTTGAGTATCTACCCAATGGACAGAAGAGCACTCAGTTGGAAAAGCGCTTGCACATCTATATTCATTGCAGCCTTATTCACGATAGCTAAGACATGGAACCAAGCCAAATGTCCACAAACAGATGAATGGACTGAAAAATTGTGGCACATATACTCCATGGAATTTGATAGAAAGTGGACGGATATAGAAGATTCGCTGCTGGGTGAAGCAAGTCAGGCTATGAAAGAGAGAGATCGCATGTCTCCACTCAACATATACCAAATGTCTGCACTCTATGGGAGAGACTGGAGGACATGAAAGTATTAAACATTGTAATGGACACTAGAGACAAAGTGGAAACAGAGTGTGAGAGGGGAATAGCATAGGAAATCTGGGGGGAAATGGAGAGGTAAGACACTTGTGGGACACAGACAAGATTTATTATCTGTTGACGAGGATGTGTCTGGTGGTCTTAGCTGGGCTAGACTGAGGTGTGTATCATGCCGGGTAACGTCTCTTCACAATCTACATGATGTAAAGCGATTTATGTATGAATAATAATAAAAATATATAAATATAAAAAATTAATAAATAAAATAACTGCTACTTAGATCCAGGTGCAAAGGCCTCTAATAACTTAGACAAATGAAAACATAATTGGGCCATGCCTTATTTGTAAGCCACCTGAAGACATTCACATAAGAGAATACTCATAACTTAAATCGCAGACTAACTCCAAGGAAAAACGCCTTGTCGGAGGTCACTACTGTATCAAGCAAAACTAAGCCCGGAAGAGATGCCGCGTCCCCTTCGAGCTGCGCAGCCCGCACTGCCGCAGCCCCAGTATGCCTGCACTCCTGTGCTAATAAGGCGCAGGGTTCTCACTGCCTTTACGCTAGCAATGTGGAAAACTGAATTTCGGAGTTCAACTTCCGCCATTCGATCTTTCCACATCCTCACAGAAGACAGCTTCGATGGCAAATAAAGCATTTACAAATATGAAGGTCAGCTAAGACAAGCCAATCAACACAGGGAAAGGCTCTTAAAGCCCTTTTTGGGGAACCAGCAGTTGGCGTAATGGCTATGTCGCTGGACTCCCACGTAGTCGACCGCAGTTCGCGTCCAGGACCCGGTGGCTTAAAACTCACGCTGGGGGACCAGCAGTTAGCGTAATGGCTATGTCGCTGGACTCCCACGTAGTCGACCGCGGTTCGAGTCCCGGACCCGGCGGCTTAAACTCACGCCGGGCGCATGTGCGTGCGTGCCCAGGATCCCGAGGGGAGAATGGAGGAGAAGGGATTGCGGCGTGGCCATCCCCCCTGGGGGGTGATTTCCTGCTTTCTGTCTCTCTGTCTCTCTCTGTCTGTCTGGTGAGCGCACGCACCCTATAGCAAAAACCTCTCCAAAAAAAAGAAAAAAAAAAACAAAAACTCACGCCGGGCACGTGTGTGTGAGTGCCCAGGATCCTGAGAGGAGAATGGAGGAGAAGGGATTGCGGCGTGACCATCCCCCCTGGGGGGTGATTTCTCGCTTTCTGTCAGAGATCTCTGTCTCTGTCTGTCTGGCGAGCGCACGTGCCCTATAGCGAAAATCTCTCCAAAAAAAAAAAAAAAAAAGCCCTTTTTGAGCATCGCACCATCCACCTGAACATGAAAGCTGAGGTCTGAACCTCTCCTGGCATGACTCAGTAACAAACCCGCCACCTCGGGCAGCGACGGTGGAGGGGACGCGCTTCCTCGGGAGCACAGTACCTCGACGTTTCGCTTGACAAAGGTTTTCGTCACTCTCAGCATGTGTGTGTACTCGATCAGCTCAAGCAGGTTCTTCCTCAGTTTCTCCTTGTTCTTAGTGACTTCTCGCAGCTCGACCTCAAGCTTCTGCAACTGCTCCTAAAACGAAACGGCAGGAGCCGCAGTGTGGACACCCTGCGTGCAGCTCTGACGGCCTCTCACAGGCGCCGACCAGCGGGGTTTCCCACGGCGCGGCCAGGATTGCGCTCTTTGGACAGGGATATAAAGATCTGTACAGATTTTAAAGGGTCATCATTTATTGTTTCTTACTGATTCAGGTCATTTCCGTGAGTTCATGCCACTTATGACACAAATAAAACATTCAGGGCTGGCCTTGTAGCCTAGCGGTTAAGGGAGCCAGATCCCAAGGGCTGACTGCAGTTCGAATCCCAGCTCCAGAGACTTGGAAAAACACTCAGGGCACCTGTGCATGCACGCCCCAAATTGAGACAGGATGGAGAAGTGGAGGAAAAACAGTAGAAGCGGGCTAGCCTATGGCATCGAGGGTAAGGCGGCCAGATCTCACATGGCTGACCCTGTGGTTCGAGTCTCAGACCCAACACTTGAGGCACAGACAAGGTACACGTGCGTTAGTGCCCAAAATCCCAAAAGGAGGGAAAAATGGAGGAGGAGGGACTGTGGCAAGACCATTTCTAAGAGGGGATGCTTTCTCACTTTCCATTTCTCTCTCTCTCTTGATCTGTCTGTCTGTCTCTGGCAAGTGCACCTACACTCTGGCAAAGTTTTTTTAAAATAGAAGTACTGTGAAGCACGTGCCTAAACAATGAAAACCTGTCCTCAAACACGCCACTCCATGCTCCATGCCATCTAGCTCCATGCTCTGCTTCCTGGACACTCTGCTGTCCTCACTCTGCTACTCCCGACAGCGACCCAGCATCCTGGACACTCTGCTGTCCTCACTCTGCTGCTCCCGACAGCGACCCAGCATCCTGGACACTCTGCTGTCCTCACTCTGCTACTCCCGACAGCAACCCAGCGTCCTGGACACTCTGCTGTCCTCACTCTGCTATTCCCGACAGCGACCCAGCATCCTGGACACTCTGCTGTCCTCACTCTGCTGCTCCCGACAGCGACCCAGCATCCTGGACACTCTGCTGTCCTCACTCTGCTACTCCCGACAGCGACCCAGCGTCCTGGACACTCTGCTGTCCTCACTCTGCTGCTCCCGACAGCGACCCAGCATCCTGGACACTCTGCTGTCCTCACTCTGCTACTCCCGACAGCGACCCAGCGTCCTGGACACTCTGCTGTCCTCACTCTGCTGCTCCCGACAGCGACCCAGCGTCCTGGGCACTCTGCTGTCCTCACTCTGCTATTCCCGACAGCGACCCAGCGTCCTGGGCACTCTGCTGTCCTCACTCTGCTATTCCCGACAGCGACCCAGCGTCCTGGACACTCTGCTGTCCTCCCTCTGCTGCTCCCGACAGCGACCCAGCGTCCTGGACACTCTGCTGTCCTCACTCTGCTGCTCCCGACAGCGACCCAGCGTCCTGGACCCTCTGCTGTCCTCACTCTGCTACTCCCGACAGCGACCCAGCGTCCTGGGCACTCTGCTGTCCTCACTCTGCTACTCCCGACAGCGACCCAGCGTCCTGGACACTCTGCTGTCCTCACTCTGCTGCTCCCGACAGCGACCCAGCGTCCTGGACCCTCTGCTGCCCTCACTCTGCTGCTCCCGACAGCGACCCAGCGTCCTGGACACTCTGCTGTCCTCACTCTGCTACTCCCGACAGCGACCCAGCGTCCTGGACCCTCTGCTGCCCTCACTCTGCTACTCCCGACAGCGACCCAGCGTCCTGGGCACTCTGCTGTCCTCACTCTGCTGCTCCCGACAGCGACCCAGCGTCCTGGGCACTCTGCTGTCCTCACTCTGCTACTCCCGACAGCGACCCAGCACCCTGGACACTCTGCTGTCCTCACTCTGCTACTCCCGACAGCGACCCAGCACAGGCTACACAGTGACTGCCTTCTGCTCCTCTGGCTGTGTCACCTGCTCTGGAGTCTACTCACCGACAGCTAGGGACTTCCTCCCAGGTACACAGAGCGGCCCGCAGTGGGGCAGCCCTGGTAACAATAGTGACTGTTTCACAAGAGCCAGAAGAGCCCCCACCTCCTTCTCAGTGTGAGAAATGGTCAGACCGAGACAGTGGGAAATCCACGGGGGACGTGGATAAACAGCACAGCGAGGCTCTCACGGGAGGCGGGACTCCCGATCCGTGAGTGAGGAACTCGGGGATGGGGGTGGGAGTCCTGTTCACAGCCCCCCACACCAGCTTCTAGAATACAAGGTGGCAGGTTGGGTGAAGCTGGGAAGACTGTGAAGGCACACAATGAAGCCTCAATCACTGTCCAAGGAGGGGCGTGCTAGGCAGAGTCCCAGGAAGGTCTTCCCGAGACCTCCCGTGGTCCAGGCTTGATGTCCCAATTCTCATCAGCCTCTGCTGGCCACCACGGATGAGGGAGCGCACGTCTTAGGAAAGAAAACTGCATCGCACTGAAGGGGCCCGAGGTTACCTGCTCCTCAGCATCAGTGATAACGTGGGTCTTTCATTTTCATGCTTCGGTTTCGAGAAGCAAGGCAGGAAAGCAGCAGATGATGTGAAGTAAGGAACGGGCAGCCCCGAGACCGTGCTCACCTGCATTTCCAGAACCTGTTTAAGAGGCGGGGCGGGAGGGCTGGTCTCTCCCTCAGGAAGGGGAATGTCAGCTCTGTTGATTTCCTGTACCAAATACACTGCGAAAATAAAAGTTGGACAGATCAGACACAAAAACTGACCATACTGTGTTCTAGTCAAGTATTTTCAATCCCGACCTTTCCTAGGCCTTCAAAAAAATCAATATCTAAAGGCACAAAAATCCCACTTGTTCCAACTGACCTCTGGGTCACTTTTTACAAACCTGTTTCCAAAGATCTACAAAATAATGCTGCGGAGAGGCCAGAGCCTGTAGGGTGAAGTAGATTTGGGGTGCACCTGAAATACAGGAGGAACCCCAGAGACCGCTATAACAGCCCACAGAAGGCCACACAGCCTGTCTGCAGTGCCGAGGTAGGGACAGACATCCAATAAGAAACTCCGGACGACACCATGCTAGCAGTTAGGGAGCCGGATCCCACAGGGCTGACCACGGTTTGAATCCCAGCCCTGGCAGCTTGAAATACATGCCAGGTACATGTGCATGCGTGCCCCAAAGCCTGACAGGGTGGAGAAACAGAAGAAATGCGACTGTGGTCTGACAACACCCATTGGGGGTAGGGGGTGCTTTCTCCCTCTCCCTCTCTCGGTCTCTTCCCAGCAAACACACACAGTCTCTGGCAATTAAAAAAGAAAAGAAAATCTTGGTGGGTCAGTGGTTGGCGTAGTGGATGAGGTGCTGGACTCTGACATGGCCAACCGCAGGTCACGCACAGGACCTGGTGGCCTGAAAATCACACTGCATGCCCAGAATCTCAGGAGGAGAATGGAGGAGAAGGGATTATGGCGTGGCCATCTCCCCAGGAAGTGATTTCTCACTCTCCCTCTCACTGTCTCTCTCTGTCTCTCACAAGTGAGCACATGTGCCTCATGTCAAAAACCTTAAAAAGTAAATTAATTAGGGGACTAGCAAGTGGCATAGAAGTTGAGGTGCTGGACATTCCCACATGGCCGACCATGGTTCAAGTCCCTGACATGGTGGCTTGCTTTCTCACTTTCCCTCTCTCTCTGTGTCTCTCTTTGGTCAAATTAAAAATTAAATTATGAATAAATATAATTGTTTAAAAATTAGTTAATAATAATAAATTCTTTTTAAAAGAACATCTTGAGGCTAGACAGAGGTGTGGTAGTTAAGGTGGCCGACCGTGTAGTCGGTGTCCTGGACCTGACAGCTGAAAACACACTGAGCACAAGTGCATGTAAGCCCAAAGTCCTGAAAGGAGGGAGAACTAGGGATGAGACTGTGGCATGACCATTCTCCATGCTCTCACTTCTTCCTCTCCAGCATGTGCGCGTGCTCTCGGCAAAATGATTAAAATAAAATTCAAAACAAAACAAAACAAAAAACTCAACCTCATCAGCAAAAGCCCTGAGCAAGAGCAGGGAGCCAGACTCTCCCGTGTTCCCCCACGAGCCCTGACACTGACTCGGAACCAACTGCACGGCTTCCCTATCCCTGCTAAAAACTGGGTCCAGGAAGCTAACAGCACACCAGTCCATCAGAGACCCTCTTCAGTTCACAGTTTCAACCCCATGAAGTATCCTCTGTCTTAGGATAAAAGCCATAATACCTGGTAAAATCATTTTCAGATGTATTTGAGAGAAGTGACACTAGCCAGTTTATTAAAAAAGAAAGAGAGAGAAAACCCCGTAGCCTAGTGATTAAGAGGGTCAGATTCTACATGGTTGACTGCATGCAGTTCGAGTCCCAGCCCTGGCAGCTGAAAAACTACGCTTGGTGTTTGTGCGTTTATGCCCCAAATCCCAGCAGGAGAGAGGATGAAGGGATTGCAGCCAGACTACACCCCACCTGGAGGTGCTTTCTCCCTCTACCTCTCTCTCTGGAGAGTGTACATGCCTTCTGGCAATTAAAAAAAAAGGGAGGGGAGGAGCCAGCAGGTGGCATGGTGGTTAAGGTGCTGAATTCCCTCATGGTCAATTGTAGTTCAAGTCCTGGACCTGGCAACTTGCTTTCTCACTCTCTCTCTCTCTCTCTCTGGCAAAACTCATGTGAATAAATAAATAAATAATTATTAAAAAAAAAAAAAAACTTAAAAAGAAAAAGAGAGGAAGGGAAGGGAAGGGACCAACAAGATAAAAAAAGGGAGAACTGAGTTAAGGAGGTTTTTAGAAATGGGATCACATTGCTTCGACCAATATATATCTAAATTTACTTAAGAATTTCTTTTTAAGGGCTAGCAGGCGGTGTGGTGGTTAAGGTGCCGGACTCCCATGTGGCTGGACGTGGTTCGAGTCCCGGACCTGGAGGCTTGCTTTTTCGCTTTCCCTCTCTTTTTCTCTCTCTGGTCAAATTAAAACAGTGAAAGTAATAATAACAAATAAAAATACAAAAATAAGAAAATAAAGAATTTCTTTTTAAGTCTGCATTCTTCTTGAAACCCTTTAAGCTACAGGCTGTCCTGAACATTGTGTTGCCACCTCTGCCCTGCCTTAAAAACCTCATCCCAAATAGGCGACCTGCCCAATGACACGCATATGCCTCACTGACACATACTGTCTACACGGATTACTAGCAGCTCACGCAATGTGAAAGAGTAGATTCCAGGTGACCGACAGTGCCTTCCTTGGGTCAGCAAGTGGTGCTAGATCCCACAGGGCCAACTCCACAGTTCGAAACCAGACCCAGAGGCTTGAAAATCATGCCGGCACATGTGTGTGCACACCCAACATACTGAGAGGAGAATGGGAGAGAAGGGATTACGGCACGGCTATCCCCAGAGGGGTTTTCTCATCACCCACCCTGTGAACACACGTGCCCCACAGCAAAACACTTTTTTTTAGAAAGCGTTCTTGAGCCAGCAGGTGGCATGGCAGTTAAGGTGGATGGGACTCATATGGCCAACGGCATAGTTCAAGTCCCAACCCCAGTGGCTCGGAATCACAGCAGGCGTTTGTGTGCGTGCCTGAATCCCAGGGGGAGAGCAGAGAAGACACTGTGGCATGATTATCCCCCGGGGGTGCTTTCGCCTCTCTCTCCCCTCTCCCCCTGCCCCGTGTCTCTCTCCAGCAAGCTCATGCAACCTACAGCAAACTTTTTAGTTTGTTTTTTAACAGGTTTTCTTGTTTTCTCTTGTTCTTTCCTATCAGGTAGGTACTGGGCCAGTCATGAGAAGGTTCGGGGAGGTGGATCAAACACAACAGTGTGAAATCAGTCCTCACACTTAGAAGAATCTTTTTTCCTCTGTTTCATGCTCTTTATCTATTTCTTCCATGAGTGAGACACAGAGAAACATCACCCCACAGGGTCTCAACACCACGATCCAGCCCAGCCTCAGCCAGCCCGGGTCCTGGGCGTGAAAAGGCCCTCTGCACTCAGGGAGGGCTCTGGGTGTGAACCCACACCCTCCCGCGTGGAAGCCTGCAGAGCATCACACTTACTTAACCACTCTACCGCCAGCTAGGCCCTAGAAGACTCTTCTTAATCTTAAAAATCCTCAGTTAACAGGGCCAGCAGGTGGCGTAGTGGTTAAGGCATTGCATTCCCACACGGCCGACCGCGGTTTGAGTCCTGGACCCAGTGGCTTGAAACTCACACTGGGCATGTGTGGGCGCATGCCCAAAATCCCAAGAGGAGAATGGAAGAGAAGGAACTCCAGAGCAGCCACTCCCTTGGGGGGTAATTTCTCAATTTCCCTCTCTCTCTCTCTGGTGAGTATGCATGTCCTACAGAAAAAAATCTCTCCCCCAAAAGATTCTCAATTAAAAAAATAATAATAAAACCCACAATATTATTAAGGTTTTATCATTTTTTATTTTTATAAAACCCACAATGTTATTTAAGGCTATTAAAAAAGATAAGAAGTCATTCTATGATTTTGACATGAACAGATGTTACAGTTAAGTCGTTTTTTTTTTTCTTTTTCTTATTAATTTTGCCAGAAGGTGCTTACACTCACTGAGGAGAGACAGAGTTATAGAGAGAGAAAGTGAGATAGCACTCCCCCATGGGGGACGGTCACATTGCAATCCCTTCTCCATCTCTCCTTCTGGGATTCTGGGCAAGCACACACACTCCTGGTGCGCTTTTCAAGCTGTCAGATCTGGGAGGTGAACCGCACAGTTGGCTATGTGGGATCCAACCACCTTAAGCACTGTGCCACCAGCTGGCCCCAGTAAACACTATTAAGAAATAGAGCTGAGGGACCAGCAGATGGCGCAATGGTTACATTGCTGGACTCCCACGTAGTCAACCACAGTTCAAGTCCTGCACCCGGTGGCTTAAAACTCACACCATGCACATGTGTGTTTGTGCCCAAAATCTTGAGAGGGGAATAGAAGATAAGGGATTGCAGTGTGGCCATCCCCACTGGGGGTTATTTCTCATTTTCTGTCTCTGTGTCTTTCTGTCTCTCTGGCGAGTGCATATGCCCTATAACAAAAACATCTCTAAAATAAAAAGAAAGAAAGAAAGCGAAAACAAAACAACCTGACCACTATGTATGTAAATCCTTACATTTAGAGAAGAATAGTAAAATATGTAAGAAAATAATATAAATCTACACAACAGTATAGATTATATTTAAATGGTGAGAATATAGACTCTTTTCTTCCTTTCTGCCTGTGTGTATTTTCCAATTTTTCTAAAATGAACAAGGTCCGTCTATATAAAAGTAAGTATTTAAGTTATTAAAATGAAAAATAAGCTTACCCAATATTCGCTCTAATTCTTCACACCTTTTAACCTCGCCAACGAATTTTCTTTGAAAAGAACTTACATTCTGGTTGAGCTGAAAAGAGAATTAAATTTTTGCTTTAAATTTCTTTCTTTCTTCTGTGAGCAAGGAGAGGAAGCACCCCAAACGCATCCTCACACCACACCATGATGCGCCCAGCCCGAAGGCCCAGATCATGTGTACACACAGCGTGTGCTGGGAGGTCTCCAGGCGTGAACCTGGGCCCTTCCCATGTGGGTCAGCCTCAGGGCACTGCAGTGCCACTGCACCATCATCATCCCCCCATAAACTTTAAAATAAAATATCACTGGCCAAAGTACACTTTCATATATTACTGCCTGGGAGGATAAACTGATACAACTGTTCTAGAGTGATTTGGCAACTGTCACCCAGAAAGCCTGAACCACACCCGTTGCTGGGGCCAGCAGGTGGCGTGGTAGTCAAGGAGGTACACAATGCAGCCGGTCGTGGTCCATGTCCTGGAACTAGAGCTTGAAAATCACCCTGGGCACATGTGCACGTGTGCTCAAAATCCCGAGAGAAGAAGGGACTACAGTGTGGCCATCTCCCCGGGGGTGATTTCTGTCTTTCTGTTTCTCCCCACCAAGTGCATGAACCCTATGGCAAAAAAAAAAAAAAGCGTATCTTTATACACACACACACACACACACATACATATATACATGTATATGTGTGTATATATACTTCCTTGCAGTCCTAGCAAAGAGGTTGAGGCAGGAGGATGACACAGTAGGCCCTATCTGAAATTTTTTTAAAAAATAAAAATTTAAGATATATATATATATATATATATACACACACACACACACACATATATATGTGTATATATATATATATATTTTTAAGAGAGATTTTTTTATATAGGACACATGAGCTTACCAGAGACAGAGACAGACAGAAAGTGAAAAATCACTCCCCTGGAGGGGTGGCCACACTGCAGTCCCGTCTCCTCCATTCTTTTCTTGGAATCTTGGGCGTGCGCACACACACACACATACAGACCTGGTGTGAGTTTTAAGTTCCCGGATCTGAGACTCAAACTGTGGTCGACTATGTGGGAGCTTAGCAACATAACCATTAAGCCATCTGCTGGTCCCGAAATTTAAGATATTTTTATATAGATAAAATTTTAAACATTTAAAATAATCATTTGTTTGAACGTCACTTAAGACAGAATCTTGTTTCTATTCTATTTAATATGTGTACAGAGCAGAACTTGGCAGGAAACTGCTCAACCTGACAAGTGTCTACTCTAAAGGCTCAGTTCCTGTTCGTTTTTTGTTTTTGTTTAAAGAATTAACCAGAAGAACAAGAAAAATTCAAATTTCACTTCTGTTTGCCATTTTCTCATTCATTTCTGGAGGTCAAACTAATCTAAAAGTAACCACTTCCAAATTCCTAATGATTGGGGCAGGCTCCATGCAGAACTAAGACTATGAAAAGGAAGCTCTGCACCAAAGCTTTCTGTGTGTGACAGGACTTCTTGTTTCAAATGTGTGTGTGTGTTGGCTTTTTCCAGTTTCAAACACTCGTTAACACTGAACAGAACCTAACCGTTCGGCCAGCAGCAGAATCTTCACAAACAGGTAAACGCCATGGCATGAGCGGACATGATTAGACTGACATATAACATGACCACCAGCTTACAATATATTAACTGGTTTGGCATTGCTTTTGTTTTTTTGAGAGGTTTTTGCTATAGTGCATGTGCTCGCCAGAAAGAAAGACAGACCGAGACAGAGAGACAGAAAGCGAGAAATCACCCCCCAGGGGGGATGACCACGCCGCAATCCCTTCTCCTCTGTTCTCCTCTCGGGATCTTGGGCACGCACACGCACACACACACACACCTGGCGTGAGTTTAAGCTACTGGGTCCCAGACTCAAATCACGGTCAACTACATGGGAGTCCAGCGACATAGCCATTATGCCAACTGCTGGGCCCCTGGTTTGGATTTTGCTCTTGTTGTTGCATGGGTTCTTTCACAGAATTCCGGTTCTCCTCTCGGGGAGGCAAAGGCACTCTAACGCAATTAAAGTGCATTTAACATAGATTCATTTTAAGATGCAGTTAACCTAGGAAAACCGGCAGAGGAGACCTGGAGCTGTTTGTGTTGATATCCACACCGCTGACTCTCCCACTGCAGGGGCAGAAGGATGAAAGGGGAGAACCATCCTTAGAATAAGGGCCGTGACCCTCCCTGAGCCCTGCGGGTCAGCTGAACCACCTGCTTCTTCAGGTCTTCTCCCTGGCTGTCACTACGGCGACCCTTGGTCTGCCCCTCTCCCTTGCAAAGGTTACTAACAGAAAAGCCTGGGCCAGCCCAAAAGACGGGTGTCAGTGACCCCATGGGAAGGCAATGTCAGTGAGGAACTCCGAGAAGAGGGCCATCCACGGCAGACTGGGACGCTCCCTGCACTGGCCCTGGAGTGGCTGGACAGCAGCCTGAAGATACTAAAAACCTAGCACTGTGGCTTTTTAGTTTCCTTTTCCTTCTGGAAAAAAGACAAACAGCCCTTTCCTTTTCTCTCGCTTACTTTGAGCTCAGAAGGGTCCCGAGAATACTCTGCAATCTAATGGAATAGCACGGAAAGGAACTCTGCTCCTGGAGAAGAGCAGGGCAGGCCCGAGCCTCTGGGACTGAGAGAGGGCAAGCAGCCCTGCCCGTGTACTGACCACGGACACAGCTACCCGCTACCAACACGGCAGTCTCCCGCCCTCTCTCCCGACTGTGGCCTGAATCTGTCTGGTACTGGCAGAGCAGGACGCCTGCCAGGGGAGTGGGAACCACGTGCTGAACCAAGTGGCTCCGGGAACCAGGAAGAAGGAACCTGTCCCCTGCCTGTCCCTCAGGACTTTTCTCTACGACGGTTCGCTTTGGGGGCCAACCCAAGGATGGCTGCACCAGATCTCCGGCAGAGGTGTTCCTTTGTGAAATGAAGTGTCAGAAACCAAATGAAGATGGAAGTGCTGGCCCAGGATGAAAGACGGTGGCCAGAGTGACTTCCAGTTCATCAGCACTAGGTCCTGCTTAATGGCCCCGGTCCACTCTGTTCTCGTCTACTGTAGCTGACCACAGCTCCCCATCAGAGTGAGGGTGGTCTGCCTCCTCCCAGGCTGGGACCTCAGCAACACAGGGACCTGTCTGTCTTACCACAGAGCGCCAACACACTGGGGGGCCTGAAGACAGCAGGCCCTCAGTAGAAGCTTGTCTGCTCACTCCACAAACGCCTATTAATGCCAGCACACGTGTGGGACTGCGCAGTCCTGGGAGTCAGGCACCAACTAGCCAAGCCAGGGCCTTACCCCGGAGGCAGACTGCGGGAGACAATGGACAGTAAATGGATGCAGAGACAGGTGCTGTCACCAGCTGGGGTGGCACCCGGGCTGGGTCCTCACCCCAGGGTCCCAGCTCATCCCGGCTCAGGCTCCTCTGCGCTTCCTGTCTGCTCCACCCGGGACCTCCCCCAGGTCCACCCACGCTCTTCCCATTCCAGTCTCAGCTCAAGCATCACCGCCTCAGAGAGGCCTTCCCTGACCACCCTACCAAGTGCGTCCCATCCGAGGCACCATCCGTCACGCTTTTATTTTCGATTTTTGCCGACGTTTTCTGGTTTAGTATGTATTCGCTTAACATGTCCCTCCTCGCCAGGAAGTTCCCGAAGGACTCAGGCGGCCTTTATCGGATTTGTTTTCCGGCTTAGCTCGGTGCCTGGCACCCCAGCGGCCCGGAGCCTTTCATCCCCACCACCCGAGTGGATGGGGTCCACAGAGGCGGTCCTGACCACCCCGCCGCGGCCCAGATCAGACGCCCCGCGACGCCGGGTCGCCGCGCTCCGCGGAAGCGCCGGGTGGCGGTGGGACAGGGGCGCGCCCCTCCCGGGCGCCCGCCAGGAGGCCCGGGCGACACTCACGTCTCGGAACTGGACCAGGCCCTTCTCGCCCAGCGCGCTGAGGCACTCGTAGGCCGTGCCCGACTGCAGGAAGAGCTGCGCCAGGCACATGGGCTCGCTCCGGAACAGGGACCCCATGGCCCAGCCCGGCCTCCGCGCCCACACGGTCCGCCGGGGCGCCGCGGGCTCGGGCTCCTGCTGCGGCCTGGCGGCGGCCCCACACCATGGGCTCCCGGCTGCAGCGGCCCCGAGTCCTGCCCCCGCGGCCGCGCTCCAGCTGCCGCCGCCGGCCAGGCCCCGCCCCCCAGCGCCGGTTCCGGTTCCGCCCCTGAGCCCCGCCCCCTGCCGGCCGGCCAATGGGCGCCCGGGGTTGCGGCCGCAGGCAGCGGCGTGGCCAACCCGCGCCGGCCCGGAGGGGAAGGCCAGGCCGACGGGCAACAGCCGCTGGCCCGCTCTCAGGCCCGCCCGCCCGCCTTCGGGGGCTTTTTGAAACCAGCCTCCTCGGGCCTGCACGCCGCGGAGCTCCCCCGCACAAGCACAGCACAACGCCGTTCTCAGCGAGCATGGGGTGCGGCTGTCATCACAATGCCGCGTTCGGCCATGCCCAGGGACCCGGACGACCCCTGCCCCGGTGCAGCCGGGCCCCTCCACCCAGCGCCGCGGGCTCGCCTCCGAACTGGGCGGAACTGGGCGCGGGCAGGGCTCCTGCTCCTCCCTGGCCTGTGCCGGGCTGACGCCCAGGTCTCTCCACCCACCTCCTCAAAGCTGCCTCCTCGGGGTCTCTACTCAAAAGCCCCGACCCCTAACCGAAGTGGGCTTCCCAGACCGGCCGCCGCGCCCCTGCTGTAATTACCACCATGACCTGACCTGGCCTGCGTGTCCACTGCCACTGGGAAGTGAGCTCCATCCAGCGTCGTCCTGGCTGTGCGGCTTCGCCAGGGTGGCACACAGCAACCACAGGTAACTTTCTTGCTGCACACATGAATGTATACCCTCAGAAAAGTCATGGCCCTACAGGGATACGCCCAGGGCCCATTCTCCTGCCAAAGTGACTTTTTAAGTACAAGGGACATCCTAATCGAGCCCACAAAATCAGGCCTGGGTCAGACCTGCAGAGGGTGCTCTTCCCACTGCACCGCTCTCCAGCCCAAAGCTTAGGCATTTCTTAGGCCTTCCTTTATTGTATAAGAAACTAATCAACACAAATACATTTAAAAATTAAAGGAAAGACTGACTCAGATATAAGTACAACTATTGACTTGAGTACTTTGTGGTAAGCTAAAATGTCTAACAGCTATTTCGGCTGTTAACCTTCTTCCTGTTAGGCGAGGAGGCTGTTCATTCTGCATTGCTTCCAACATCTGGATGGCCACGTACACAGATGAAATTCGCAGAACACTTAATGGAAACATTCTACAAAAATAAAACATTCATTTATTGGATTTTCCAGAGAGGCACGTAGGGCTACAACAAATCACTCAAGTTGCAGTCTGCAGTCTTCAAGGAGTCAGGTGGCAGAACTCCAGGCTTTGCGTCTTCTGGTCCAGGGGTTGCTGAGGAGCACAGCCAGCAGGAGGAAGGATGCCAGCAGCAGGCCCTGGGCAGCACACTGAGAATAAGGCTCCCCTGCAAGACAGTGCAGAGTGAGGCGGCACTCTTCCTTAACTCCGTTGGAGTCGCACAGCCAGAGAGAAGCCAAAACATGGCCGCTGGCTCAATGGCAACATCACTGGTAGCTCTCTAAAAGCTCTTCTATCTGCTTTCAGGTTTTCTGTAACAGTTACACCTCTACTTTAACTTTTTTTTTTTTTTTTTTTTTGGAGAGGTTTTTGCTATAGGGCGCGTGCGCTCGCCAGACAGACAGAGACAGACAGAGAGATAGAAAGCAGGAAATCACCCCCCAGGGGGGATGGCCACGCCGCAATCCCTTCTCCTCCATTCTCCTCTCGGGATCTTGGGCACGCACGCACACGCGCCCGGCGTGAGCTTAAGCCGCCGGGTCCGGGACTCGAACCGCGGTCGACTACGTGGGAGTCCAGCGACATAGCCATTACGCTAACTGCTGGTCCCAGCTTTTAAACTGGCATTATAGAACTGACACCTGTTACGGAAATCTGCTTTACCCTACCTTGGTAATACCGGGTCAATGGATACAGCAGTTGTGGCCAGCACACGTCATTCCTGTCACAGTCGTACTCTGTAAAATTGATCTGGAATCTACAAAACATTTTGGAAGGTTACAACAACTATGATAAAGGAAAAGCATCAAAATGTGATTGAAGGACTATACTATTTTCAAGTATATATTTTTTTCTGCTTCCTAATAATGTTGACCAGGTTAGCAACTGAATTACCTTGTCAAGGGGCGGGGTAGCTGTGCAGGTATCTTAATAAACTGGACGGAAGCACTGAGCGGGAAAAGGTCGGCCCTGCCCTCACAGGTGAGCCCACACTGGTACTGCCAGGTCACGGAGGAGAACCTAGGAGGGAAGAATGTGCAGTCACTGCGTCGGCCTTCACCCTGGTCCAGAGAGCACCAGGAAGCTGACGCAACCCTGATATAAGCTGAGATTCTCTTACGTAAGTCTCAAATTCTTCTGGGTACTTGTTTATTCTTTTTATTTATTTATTTATTTTTCAGAGAGATTTTTGCTATAAGGCGTGTGTGCTCACCGGAGAGGCAGAGAGAGACACAGAGAGACAGAAGGCAAAAAATCACCACCCAGGGGGGATGGCCATGCCGCAATCCCTTCTCCTTCATTCACCTCTCAGGATTTTGGGCGCACACGCACACGCGCCCGGTGTGAGTTCAAGCCACCAGGTGCAGGACTGGAACCACATCGGACTACATGGGGGTCCAGCGACATAACCATTACACCATCTACTGGTCTCTCTTTTTTTTTCACTTGCATGTCCTTGCTGGAGAGACAGATAGAAAAGGAGCAGGAAAAAGCACCCCCAATGGAGCACCCCGCAGTCCCTTCTCTTCCATCTATCCGCCCCAGTGGGATCCGGGGCATGCACACATATGTGCCCAGCACGTTTTCCAAGCCACTCGGCCAGGATTCCAACTGTGTAGTCAGCCACCTGTCTTGCCCTCTCAACCAAGAGACCTGTTTTTTCTTGTATTATGTAAATTCTCCAATACATAATTTTCCATACACTTCCAAGGAGAACGAGGACCATGACCCCTCATATACATCGCCTGGTGACAGCAGTCAGTGTGCTACTGCTCTTGTGGGCTACTCTGCTCTCCAGCCACCTCACTGAGAGACCAACCAGTGTGTAAGTCCTGGACCTGGCAGCTTACTCAGTCTCACTAACCACCAAAACGGCACTGCAAGGTGGAGTCTGCAGTTAAGACCTGCCACCTCTGCCTACCTGCGTCTCTTCTCCTTTCCTCTGGTAACTGCGCCGCAGTTCTCCCCTGGGGACCTGAAGGGACTTACCTGAACCTAGGAGTAATCTAGGCCAGACATCCCCTCGTCTAGTCAATCAGAGCTGCCCGCTGCCCAGCCCTGTGGCTATTCAGGAGGGAGCGTGCGACCAGTCAGAGTCTCCCAGGTCTGTTCTGTGAAGGCTGGAAAGAGGCGCCCTCTCCACCGGGTTTACCAAGTTAACGTCAGCCTGCAACGCTGGGCCCACTTTGCCGTCATCAGGAGATGCCATTCTCATCCCTGAGAATAAAGCCAGCCTACAGGGATGAGACGCCCGGCCATGGCATCATATCTGGTCAATACTGCCACTCGGCTGAGCTACATGGAGGACTGGTTTGAACCCCAACCCACCCCACCAAGCCAGAGACGTTTGGACACACCTACAGCCCTGGCTACTTGGGAGGATGAGGCAGGAGGATCGAGAGTGTGAGACCATCTAAAATGTAAAAAACAGACATGAGCAGATGGCGCAGCGGTTGTGTCATTGGACTTCCATGTAGTCGACCACGGTTTGAGTCCTGGATACCAGGCATACGTGAGCCCATGCCCAAAATCCTGAGAGGAGAATGGAGGAGAAAGGATTGCAGCGTGGTCATCCCCCCAGGGGGTGATTTCAATTTCTCACTTTCTGTCTCTCTCTCTCTCTCCAGTGAGCACATGCACCTTATAGCAAAAATAAAATGTAAAAAACAAAAAGAGGAATTAAGAGATGAAAAGGAAATGATTGCTCACCACACGGGCACCATGGCACTAGCTGCATGTGAACGCTTTTGAACTTGAGCCAATAAACTCCCCTTTTCACTTAAAGCAGTGTAAACTGAGGCCCTGACAGAAGCGCGGTTTATAAAGGTATTACTGCCGTTGCACAGGTGAAGAGACTGCAGCTCAGGAGAGGCTAACTGCCCAGGTAACCTGCCTGTCTGTCACCAGAGTCTCTGACCACTGGCGAGTCGCCGACTGCATGCTGACTGCATTCACGTTTCAGGATATGCTTAGCATCCGGTGGCCCCTCCTCACCTCCACACTCCCTAATGTCCCCCGCAGACTCTGACACGCAGCTTTACAAATGCATGTGAGAATGAGTTCCCATAAGAAGCACGGCTTGTACGTAGTCCGGAAATACGGCTTACTCATGTTCCACCCACACAATTTGTGACGTGAGCAAATTCTGAACGAGCCTGGCCCTACCTGGAGCACCCTCGAGTGAGCGGGCTCTCCTGCTACTCTCTCCGAGACGCGCTCGTACCTGGTCTCCATGCCGAGGATCTCCTGCTGAGTAACGCCTTCCACCGAGCCGGCATCGGCGATGAGGATGCGGACGTGCAGCTGGGCGGGGACATCCGGGCAGATGCCACTGACGTTGCTGGGAGACGTGTCTGCCCCTGTGGCAGGGGCCTCCACCCCTGCAGAATGGCAAGTATTGGATTTCTGAACAAGCAACTATTTTCCTACAATGGAAATGAGACTGGACAGGAATCACAGTACGGTGCCGTCCACCTCTGGCAGGTTCCAGTCTCCCATCATTCCGCATCTGTGTTGCCCCGTGACTCTCTGAGGTGGAGGCTGGTGCTCATTAACCCCCTGGGGGCCAGATGGTGGCACGGAGGTGAGACACGAGGCTGAGAGGCAGACCCCTGTGGGCAGGAGGCCGATTCAAGCTCAGAGACCTCCAGAGCACACTGGCACACGTGCTCCCACGGGCGGGGTGGCTGAAGCTGGGACGGGATCCCACTGAGGGTGCCGTCTCTCTGCTTATCGGCCTGTCTCTCTCTCTCCCTCTCTCACTCATGAAGTAAGTAATAAACTTCAAAAATGTAACTGTAAAAATGTTTCCTTTTTGGGGTTAAGGCACTGGACTCCCACTAGGCTGACAGTGGTTGAGTCCCAGACACACACACACACACACACATACACTCTCTCTCTCTCTCTCTTTCGTGAGTGCATGTACCCTGTAGCAAAATTTAAAAATAACAATAGTGGTAAACTAAATAAGTTTTTTAAAAAATTCTTTTAAAAAATGTGTCCTTTGTGTTAAATCAATTGTTGGAACTTTAAAAGCCCAGACCCCACAAAATAAAATCCTAAATCATGATTCAGTCCCAAGATCCCCACTGAACCCCACCCAGCCTTCTAACAGCAGCTTACACAACTGCACCGAAATTCCAGAGAGAACTAGTCTGTGCAGCCACGGCTCTGGTAGGACTGCGAAGATGTTTAACATCCATGCTAACAAGTGTGGTTGGTAAGAATCTGCTAGAGTGAAAAGCAAACTCCTGATGTGTTGCCACAGCAGTTATTCAGCGGGAAGAGAATAAATTCAAATGACAAATAATTTCCTTTCATCTTGAAATCTGGCACTTGGGGCGAAACCGGCAAGATCAAGGACAGGAGGGGGTGCAGGCTCTGGAGCGACTCTGGAGGGGCTTTCTCTGTCCCCTCGGGGACGCTGAAGGTCAGTGACATTGAACTTCCTTGAGCACCTGTGTCAACATCACTTCGTTTCTGTTTATTAACCAGGATCGGATCAATGTCACCCTGGCTCAGACTAGAAACAGAAACTAACCCCTTCCGCCTTGAAGGCAACAGAACGTCCTCACTCTGACTCGGCCCCAACCGCGTGGGTCTGGGTCTCAGTGGGGAACCCCCGTGCCTCCCATTTCTCAAGGGCTTTGACTGACCCCTGCCCATAGTGAGCCTGGCCGGAAGAGCCCTGGAGCTGAGGGGCCCAGCCTCGCGCTGGTCAGTACAGCGGCAGCAGAGCCTAGCGTCAGCAGGACCCCTCCACGTGTGCCTGCCACACGCAGGGGCTGTGGGATGCAAACCCCGGCCTTCCCCAGGGCCAGCAGCACGGAATGCTGCCCCTGCCACACCACTGTGTAGCCCCCACTTGTGGTCTTTTAAGTAAATGAAAGTGCTTTTAGAAATTATAGAGGCAATTCTCAATACCCATATTTACGGCAATGGAAAATCGGAATGGAAATGGGAATACACTGGGAATCCTCAAACCTCTTTCAGACCCTCTGTTACAAATACTGATGGCTCATGAAACAACTGAGCACTTTTATTTTTTTATTTTTTTATTTTTTTTTGGTAGTTTGCTATAGAGTACATGCCCTTATCAGAGAGACAGAAAGGGGGAAAGGGTGAAGTCACCCCAGGGTGGAAGGCCACACTGCAACCCCTCCTCCGTTCTCCTCTCAGGATTTTGGGCATGCACACAAATGCACAGAGTGTGTTTTTCAAGCTGCCAGATCCAGGCCTCGAGCCAGACAGCGGGCCATGTGGGATCTAGCACCTTAACCGCCACGCCACTGGCTGGCCTCAAAAACTGAGCACCTCACGTGCATTTCCTTTCAGAAAGGAAAGGGCATTCCACTCAAACATTTCCATTCGAAGCTGCAAGGGCATCACGAATGCAGGCAGAGGTGGGGGAGCAGGCGGACTGACTCACGTGTTATCTCGAGCCAGCCGTCACTCAGGTCGCTGTAATCGGAATTGCCTCTGGCCGCGACATGCGTGGCCTGCATTAAGGAACCAAGCCTTTCCATGGCATACTCCCTGCAAGACAGTGAGCACAACTCAGCTCCTGGCCGCGGGTCTCACAGGCAGTGCCAGAGTGCCGCCGGGCAGAGGAACCCACTAAGACCGGCACCGTTGGCGCCTCCCAGGATGGGCCTGTGCAGGGGAGGGCACAGAGGAGCGTCTTCCACTCTGAACTCACAGTGGTGGTAGCTTACCCGACTACTGCGGTTTACAGATGCCACTACATGCCAACTTTCCAGGACGACTTCATGGGCCGGAGCGACCCAACAGTGCGAGAACCTAGGTATCTAGCTAGAATTAATTCTGAGTCATAAATTAAGTGGAGATGAAGAACTGGAACTTAGCACAAAGGCTCTATAGCCTAGCAGTTAAGGGATCTGGATTCTCCATTACTAGCTATGGTTCAAATCCCAGCCCCGGTAGCTTAAAAACCACAGTGAGCATGTGTGCAAGTGTGTCCAAACTTCGGCAGGATGGCAAAATAAAGAAGGGATTGCGACAGGACCATACCACCCCCGGGGGTGTGCTTGCTTTCTCTTTCTCTGATGAGCATATGTGCTCTCCGGCAATTAAGGAAGACAAAAATGAGTAACTAAGGTAACTGGAGCCGAGCATCCCTCCTCTCCAGCCCCTGGGGCGTACACACCTCCGGCCCTGCAGGAGACGGGCTCGGACTGCAGACTTGGACCTACCTCCCGTGGTCAGGAGCTGCAGCCAGTCAGTTACACCAGCTTTTCTTAACTTCGTAATGCCCCTCCATCTTTTCCCTGCTCCCCAAAGAACTATAGCACTTAGGATGTGATGCAGATGAAATATGGGTAAGAATGCATGTAATTAAAACCCTGGTGAGGTATCACTTCATACCTACTCCAATGGCTATTATCAAAAAAGCGGAAAATGGGAAGTATAGACGAGGATGTGGTACAACTGGAACCCTCCTGCTGATGGAATGTAAAACAGTACGGCTGCTAAAGACAAGTTTGGCCGTTCTCGAAAAAACTAAACAGAATTGCCATAATACCCAGGAATCCCACTGATCAAAAAGATGGCAAACAAGGGGCCAGCAGATGGCATAGCAGTTACGTCACTGGACTCCCACATAGACAACCGTGGTTCAAGTCCCACACCAGGCGCATGTGTGTGTGTGGCCAAGATCCCGGGAGGAAAATAGAGGAGAAGGGATTGCGGTATGGCTATTGCCCCTGGGTGATTTCTCATTTTCCCCTTGTCTCTGTCTCTCTCCGAGCCTGCAAGCGCCTCAAGGCAAAAACCTCTAAAAAAAAAAAAAAAAAAAAAGGCAAACAAATGTTCATACAGAAACTTGTGTATGGGGTCAGCCTCAGAGTCCAGTGGTTATGGTAACCAGACCTACAGAGTCAGCTGCACAATTTGAGTCCTAGATCAGGAAGCTTGGAAAACACACTGGGGGCGTGTGGGTGTCCAAAATCCCAAACCGGGGCAAGATAAAGAACGGATTGTGCCATGACCTTTCCCATAGGGGGTGCTTCCCACTTTCCCTCTCTCTTTCTCTCTCTCTCTCTGGTGAGTGCATGTGCCCTCTAGCAATTGGGGGGAAAAAAAAAAACACAACCTGTATTGTGAGTGACGGTCAGAAGCACTATTCACAACAGCCAGCAGGTGAGAACTCAGATGTCCATATATGTATATATGTATATATGTGTGTATTATGTACATATGTGTATATATGTATACACACACATATACACACAGGGCTATGACTCAGAGAGAAAGCGCCCCCAACAGGGTCTTGACGGCCATCTGCCCCAGCTTTGGCCAGCCAGGTCCTGGGCGAGCGTGTGTTGCACACGCAGGGAGCCTCTGGTCTTGACCGGGACCTCGCTATGTGAGAACCCCCTGCCGGGCATAACGTTTCACCACTGCACCACCATCTGGCCCTCACCTAACCTCTCTAAAACGATTAATCTCATTATGTGAATTATACTTCAATTATAAAAAAATTGTTTTAAATAATATACACACACACATAAAAGCATATCCTTACATACACTTTCCAAATACTAGTCATACAATTAAATGCAAAGCTCTTTATATACCAGGGCCAGCAGGTAGTATAGCAGTTAAGGTGGTGGATTTCCATATGGTTAACAGGGTTCGAGTCCCAGATTTGGTGGCTTACTTTCTTACTTTTTCTTTCTTTCTCTGTCTCTCTCTGTCCATATTAAAAAATAATAGTGGGGCTTGCAGGTGGTATGGTGGATAAGGGTGCTGGACTCCCCCCACACGGCCGGCTGCGGTTTAAGTCCCAAATCTGGTGGCTTGCTTTCTCTTTCTTTGTCCCCCTCTCTCTTTCTATCTCTCTCTCTCTTTGTCCCTCTCTGGTCAAATCAAAATAAATAAATAAAATATTTTTAAAGTAATAGTAACAAATTAAAAATTAAATAATAATTTTTAAAAATTTGTTTAAGTTCTTTATATACCATGTAACAGGACTTAACATTCTTGAAACATTAATTGTACTAATTATACCTTGCTCTGGCCCTTTTCATAGCTCCAAGAATATAAGGTTCCAATAATCTGAACAAACTAGCAGAGAAATTCGTTTCAGTGTGGATGAAACGGCCTCAGTCCTGAGAAAGACATCTTAATTGTTCCCTGCATTGATGTTTGAATCAACTCTAAATTGTACTCATTATTCACCATTGCTTTTACACACTGCTGTGCCATAGGACCTGTCCCCAAAGGAGCATGTGCTGCGAGCTTGGTCCCCAAGGTACTGGTGGTCAAGGTGGTAGGCCCTCTGAGAGGTGGGCCCTAGTGTGTGTGGTTTAGATAATGGGGCATGGCCCCCATGAAGAGTCTCTGCTCTTGCCGAAGGGGTGAGAGTAGCTTTTATAAAAGTAAGATGGCAGGGCCGGCAGGTGGCGGTGGTTAAGCGCACTGGACTTCCACAGAGCCAGCCGTGGTTCAACCTGGAGCTGGCGGCTCACTTTCACTTTCTCTCTCTCTCTCTCTGTCCCTCTCTGGTCAAATGAAAATAAATAAATTAAGTAAAATAAAAATAATTCTTTAAAAGAAAAAGTGAGATGGCTGTCCACAGGCCGCCCTCCTCACGCACACCCGCCACCCTCGCTGCTGCTGCCATGCTGCCGCAGAGCCAGAGGCCAGCAAACGCCAATTCCACTCTCTGACTGCACGGCCACCAGAGCTGAGCCAGATAAACTCCTGTTGTTTATAACCACCTGGTGTCAAGTGTCCCTGCTCAGCCACACAATAACTGACCAAACCACGAGCTCGCTGCAGGCTCTAACTCTGCCTGCTCACCCTGTCTTTGGTATTCGTGTGCTGAATTAATTTTAAGCAAACCATTTGAAAGGTAGGCGACTCATCAACGAAGCGCTCACCTGAGCTGAGTGCAGTTTTCTCTAATCCCAACTTCTAACAGGCACCCAGACAGTACATTTTCTCCAAACAAAATGGGTTTGAAAGTTGCTGATGTACACAAACCCCTTCCAGCTATAAAAGAAAGAAATTAGACTCTTAGTATTTTTGCTAAATAAAACTAAAATTTTATTTCACAATTTTTCTTTTTTTTTGAGAAGGTTTTACTATAGGGCGCGTGCGCTTGCCAGAAAGACAGAGAGAGACAGAAAGTGAGAAATCACCCCTCCAGGGGGGATGGCCACGCCACAGTCCCTTCTCCTCCATTCTCCTCTCGGGATCTTGGGCACGTCTGGCATGAGTTTAAGCCACCGGGTCTAGGACTCGAACCATGGTCGACTACATGGGAGTCCAGCAACATAGCCATTATGCTAACTGCTGGTCCCAACACTAGTCCCTTCAATGAGGAACCAGGCGCCTTTCTATATCAGGAGTCCTGGCCGTGGTAAGCGGTTTACTCTGCACAAGACACACGATGCCCGTGGCAGGTGTGCTATTACCTCCGGGGCTTCCCAAGCTCAGGTGAGGGTACTCTGTCCCCGGGGAGCACCACACTGGCTGCGGGCCACACTGGGGGCTCTCTGGCCAACCTCCCATCGGGATCGCTTACTAATAGCCAGCACTTCAGGACGAACCTCGTGAGCATCCCCTTAAGAACGCTGCTGTAGAAGCATTTAACGCCCCCTCCTTCCCGCCCAATCAATGAGCAGGGCTCAGAAGCGGCTGACGGCATTCTAAACGCGGAAACACTCCCAGCTCTGGGCTGGCCGAGGGCTAGTCGTCAGGCCCACAGGAGATTACCTGACTGCCAAAGGTGGAGACTCGTGCTGTTATTCATCCTGTCGGTATTCAGAGCACGAACAGGCTTGCCAAGTTGGTAACCTAGACACACACGACCAACAACAATTAGCATCTTTGCTGCTGAAGTCACTCTGGCGCGGGACAGAGCAGGGGCGAGAAGACGTATGGGCAGAGCTTCTGTTCTCCCAGCTTGCCGGCGAGCACGTGCACACCAGAGAGGGACCCACGGGGGGTGGCCACACCGCAGTCCCTCCCCCTCCACCTCTCCCACCTCTTGGGATTCAGGACATGAATGATCAAGTATCTAGACTGTTTTTCAAACCCCCGGGTCTGGGATTCAAAAAATATGGTAGGTCATGTGGGAGCCAGCTGCCGTAACCACCATGCCACAAGCTGTCCCAGACTCCTTTTTTTTTCATTTATTTCTTGTGCCAGAGAGCACATGCACTTGCTGGAGCGAGACACAGAGACACACAGTGAGAAGGAAAGTGAAGTGAGAAAGCACCCCTCCCCCATGATGGATGTAATGCCACAATCCCTTTGCCTCCGTTTTTCCCTCCTTTCGGGATTCTGGGCATGCACAAAACAACTGGAGTGTTTTCCCAGCCACTGGGTCAGGACTCTAGTGGCACAGCTAGTCATATGGCAACCAGTCACCTAGCCCCAGGCCATGGGCTGGTCACACAGGCAAGCTTCTTAAAGATGGCTTTGAGAGAATAATGTCACCCTCATTCATTTTGTTTTTGTTTTCTTTAACAGACAAAGGCATTCATGGAATTTTAATAATAAAATCTGAAAAGTAAAAAGCAGACACAAAAGGGACCAGGAGATGGCTTAATGGTTACATCACTGGACTCCCATATAGTCGACCATGGTTCAAGCCCCAGACCCAGCAGCTTAAAATTCATTTTGGGTATGTGTTTGCATGCCCAAAATCCTGAGAGGAGAATGAAGAAGGGATTGTGGTGTGGTGATTTCTCTGTGTCTCTCTCTGTCTCTCAGGTGAGTGCACTTGCCCTATAGCAAAAATCTCTCTTAAAAAAAAAAAAAAAAAAAAAAAGGCAGACACGAGGCCAGCCACTGCAGCAAAGCTGTGACACAGGAACCCTGCAAGGCTGGGAGCCACACGGCTGACCGTGTGTTCAGAACCCCAGGGACCTCAGAACACACCAGACACGTGCACCCAGGATCCGAGGAGCTGGAGAGGGGTCCTGGCGTGAGGAGATCCTGTCAACGGTCTCTCTCTCCTCTCTCCTTTCTTTTCTCCCACGCCCCTGCCCCGCCGTGTCCTGCTCTCTCTCTAGCACGTGTTCTGTCATTAAACAAAAACAAAGCCCAGCAGACTTAATCAGTCTGGATCCCTCACACAAAACATAAGCTGCTGAGCGGGCCACTGAATGGGTGCTTGCTGAGAGACCAGGACAGCTTGCCAGGAAAGTGCACGAAGGGAACTTACACCAAAGTAACCGTTCTTGCCCTCTGTAATTTACCAGAGGGTACACGCACTCACAGAGAGAAGGGGAGGGAGAAAGCGACCCCCAGCTCTCACGGTGTCACACTGCAATCACGGCACACGCACTCACAGAGAGAAGGGGAGGGAGAAAGCGACCCCCAGCTCTCACACTGTCACACTGCAATCACGGCACACGCACTCACAGAGAGAAGGGGAGGGAGAAAGCGATCCCCAGCTCTCACGCTGTCACACTGCAATCACGGCACACGCACTCACAGAGAGAAGGGGAGGGAGAAAGCGACCCCCAGCTCTCACGCTGTCACACTGCAATCACTCTTCCTCCATTTCTCCTTCCCGTTGGGACATGGGGCATGCACACACGTGCACCCCGTGTATATTTCAAGCCACTAGGACTGGGACTCAGAACTTGCCAGCAGCCAAGTGGGATCCAACTCCCTTAAACACCAGGGCACAGGGTCGGTCCCCGGGTAACCTCCCAAAGGGACTATCTCCTGGTACTCCCTTCACCCAAGTCTGGCTGTAAGTCCTATTCCTGCCCATCTCCTATCAGTCCAACCCATCGTCTACAACGTCTCACTATGAAAGTGCTCACGTGGGGACCAGCAGATGGAGTAATGGCTACCTCACTGGACTCCCACATAGCTGACCACGGTTCAAGTCCTAGACCTGGCAGCTTAAAACTCATGCTGGGCTTGTGTGCATGTGTGCCCAAGATCCCAAGAGGAAAGTGAAGGATGGCCATGAATCCCTGGGGGTTGAATTATCGCTCGCTCTCTCTGTCTCTCTGACGAGCACACGCACTCTACAGCAAAAATCTCTCTTAAAAAAAAAGAAGCACGTGCACACGTAAGCTGAAAGGAATGCTGTAAGTACTGCCATAGCCACCCAAAACCTACAGCTATTAACGGCCCTATTTGTCACCCACTTCAGATAAGCATGCACGCAGTTGTGTGTGGGGACACACATGTGAGTATGCGTATGTGTTCGAATGCAGGACCATTAGAAAAGAATTCCCTGTAACATTACATACCCAATTCATATCCACATTCACAGTTCCTCCCACAGTTCCTCACAAACACATTCCTCAGAAATGTGTTTGCAACCGTTTTTATGAATCAGGACCAATTCAGGTTCACGTATCATTTCTATTTCTGACCTTAGTCCCCGCCATTCCTGAGCCTCCAGCCGCCCATCCACTGGCATCTGCACCCTGCCCCTGCGTCCTTCCTACTCACCGAGGCCTCCTCAGCCTCACCCGGCCGTCCTGTCCCCAGCACGCGCTGCGTGCTCCCCGAGGCACAGTCTCCTCCAGGAGGGCAGGGCCCTGCCATGCCCACCACTTTCCCCCAGGGCTGACAGCAGTGCTCAGCACACCCACACACTGCACAGCCCTTCACTCCACGCAGTGCCGTCACGACACGAAGGAACGAGGAGAGGCTGACTCCTGCTGCTCTGGGGTCCCAGAGTGCCTGTCCGTGAGCCCACCCCACACCAGTGCACCCCTGGCTCCATGGACTCCTCGCTAGTGCTTCTTGCAATGGTGCTCTTTGAATTAGATGGTGAATTCCTTGAAGACAGGGCCCCTGTCGTACAGTCCTCCTAAAACTAGCCTGGACTCATGAATGACAGAAAGACGTGGCTGCATCCAGATGAGCTGCTCTTAGCTGGCTGGCCCTTTCATATTTTTCTTTTTTTGAAAGGTTTTTGCTATAGGGCGTGTGTGCTCGCCAGAAAGACAGAGAGGGACAGAGAGCGAGAAATCACCCCCCAGGGGGGATGGCTACACCTCAATCCCTTCTCCATTCCCTTCTCGGGATCTATCTTGAGCACGCATGTACACACACCTAGCATGAGTTTAAGCCACCGGGTCCAAGACTCGAACTGTGGTCAATTACATGGGAGTCCGGGGACATAGCCATTACGCCATCCGCTGGTCCCCCACCCTGGCAATTTTAAAGGAGTTTTAAAATACAGTGTCACAAAAGAGAATAATGAAAAGGTCAGAGTCACAGGCTAAAATGGAGAGAGTGACTTAGAACCACGCTAGAGTCCAGAGTGCTGAACTGGAGCACGTCTGCAAGCCCGTGACCGGCAGGGGCATCTCACCCGGGTTTCCGGACAGTCCCTCTTCATCACCACTGTTGTAGCTCACAAACTTCACTGTGAATCTCTGTGCCAGTATTCCTAGAAAGAAAATGTAACACACGCCATTTCAGTAGGGAAAGAGCTCATCCCCCAGAGAACTGTTTCTTACCTTAAAATCACACCAAAATGTGCCCTCTTTGATTAAACCATAAAGACATGTAAGGAAAAAAAGCCTTAGTTTTGCGTGTTATAATTATGAGAATCTGAAAAAAAAGAGTTCCAACTGAGTGCCTCCTCGTCAAAGTTACCTTTCTGGTGAGCACGGACTTCTGCCCTGACAATTCTGACGTCTACTGCACTGATCGTGTTATTATTCCATCTGAAGATGTAATGTTCTTCCACATTCACGTTTCGGGGGGCTGATCCATTCCTTAAAAGAATTTCTGCAAATATAAGAATATTTTCCTGAGTCCAGACCCTCTGCGTTCAAGTTTATTATTGAGGGTGCCCCCCGCCGGGGCGGCCTTCCCCACCAGCCCAGCCCTGACCCGCCTTCCTCCAACTCCCTAACCCTGCATGGCCACTACTTCCTTGAGGAAGCCTGCGCTGTCCCACGAGGCAGAGCGACCCACCGCCTCTGCACCATCACGGCGCCCCAGATGAGACCTGTGCTTCTCCTTTCATTACCGTATTGGCGGCACTGGCCCAGGCTTGCCCTGGAGCACACACTTGGTCAGATGTCGGGGAGGTAAAGGACACAGAGTGGTGGCTCCGTAAGAGCAGAGGTCTGCGCCTAGCTCCCTGCAATCCCTCCAATGTGAGCAGGAACTCTGCTCACACCTGACGAGGTCACGGATAAAGCCAAGTGACAAGGCATTGGAAAGAAACACAAACAGTACCACTCGTTGAAAACGAAGTCCCCGGCCGGCTCTGGGGTGTGCTGCTCAAGGGAAGCTGGCTCCCCCATGGGAACCGGGGTTCAAACCCCAGCCACATCTGCCTGTCACATGCCGGGCATGTGTGCGTGTCCCAGACCCGACAGGCTGGAGGACGGGAGGAAGGGGATCGTGCAGGACCAGACCCCGCAGTGTGCTCCTCTTTCTCTGTCTCTCTCTTGTTCTCTGTCTCATGCGTGTGCACATGCTCTCTCACAAATAAAGGGGAAAAAAAAACAAAAGAATTCCTGGTCCAGTGACAATGGTACAGGAAGTGGGGAACAATTGCATGTGGAGCCCCTAGGAAGCCATATGAGAAGCCCAGGGCTCAGGTCTTCTGTCAGACAGCTGGTCCCGCCCACACGGCAAGCCAGGACCCAGATGGACGGCAGGCTGCGGCACTGTGGTGTGGTGTGGTGTGGTGTGGTGTGGTGCGGTGCGGTGCGGTGAAGTGTGGTGTGGTGTGGTGTGGTGTGGTGAGGTGAGGTGTGGTGAGGTGTGGTGTGGTGTGGTGAGGTGCGGTGCGGTGCGGTGCGGTGCGGTGCGGTGCGGTGCGGTGTGGTGAGGCTCTGTCAAGGGCACATTCTCTTCCCCTCCTCTTTGGCCCTCCTTCTCCCACCCCATGAAAGAAAATAAATAAACTTTAAGAACAAAAGGGTCTGAGCACGTCAGTCAAACTCTTCTGTAACTCATTGGCCGCATCACATCGGCAAAGTGAATTATCAAAAAGGGAAAACAAAGTGAAATGCGTGGAAATGGCGTGTCCTAGAGATTCTTCAGCATCAGACACACGTGTAAGAGAGGTGAGAGCAGGCGTCATGACCTGGTGGTTAAGGTGGCCGGGTTTCACACGGCTGGTCACTCAGGCTGCGTCTCACACCCAGCTTGAGAAATACAGCAGCCATGTGCGCATGCGCGCCCCAAAATACAAAGGCGGGGAGGGGGAGATCATGACATGACCATCCCACATGGGGTGTCTCTTCTCCCTCTCAAAAACAAAAACAAAAAGGCAGTACATGCCACCTGGGAACCAGAAGGCCCAGGCCTGCCAAGGGGCTGGCTCCGTACTCGGGAGGTACCCTAAGCAAGGCAAGACAGAGGACAAGTGAAACGGTACAGGGTGACTTTCTAGCCATCGTGAACCTCTCCAAGTTCTTAATAAAGATGCTCTCATTCTGGGGTTATGGAATACTTGTACGGAATGACATACGTATCTCTGCAGAAGTGACACAAAAGCGTAGCATTAAAATACCTGTGCCGGTGACCACTCCGTCTAGGTCGGCCGCCTCCTCGTAGGTGACTTTCGGTGTTATGATGCCTAAAAACAGAAATCCCTTCACCTTCCACTGAAGCCCCGTCCCTCACAGGTACGTGCCCAAGCACACGTGCATATGTGACTGCGCCTGCCCTACGTGCCGACGAAGAGGCCCTCCACTCTCCACACACCGTTGGCTGGGGACCCCACAATGCTCAGCACCCACTGTAACTGCAGAGGGCCCCCAAGGTTGGTTGGAAACTGGTGCATCCCTCTCACGTGAGAACGGACATGCACGGCTCTGCTGGTGGAAGTCAAATGTGCCGCCACTGTCGAAGTCAGTAAGGGGGTTCCTCAAAACGCCACCTTTCCATGTGACATGACAGTGCCACTCCCAGGCACATACTCGAGAAACGAGAGCCTGCGTCCACCCAAACCTCAAACGCACTGTTCGCACCAGCACTACTCACTGTTCATGGAAGGTGGGAACAACCCACTGTCTACCAACGGGTGAACGGGTAAACACAGTGGTTACATCCACGGAATCGCTACTCAGAGTTCACGGAAAACGCACGCCATGGGGCCGGCAGGTGGCATGGTGGTTAAAGGCACTGGACTCCCACATGGCCGACCGTGGCTTGAGTCCTGTACCTCGCAGCTTGCTTTCTCACTCCCCCCCCCTTCACACTCTGTTCCTCTCTGGTCAAATTTAAATAAATAAATAAATAAAGCTAAAGTTAAATAAACTAATTATTAAAAAAAAAAAAAAATGAATGTTGGGGACCAGCAGGTGGAGTGGTGGTTAAGATGCTGGACACTCCCACATGGTCAACCACAGTTTGAGTCCCAGACCTGGTGGCTTGCTTTCTCACTTTCCCTCTCTCTCGCTCTCTGTGTCTCTCTCTGGTCAAATTAAAATAAATGAACAAATAAATAAAATTAAATAATTCTTTTTAAAAAAATGCATGCTATGAAGAAACTAGGCATGGGGACCAGTAGGTGGCATAGCAGTTACATCACTAGACTCTCATGTGGCCAACAGCGGTTCAAGTCCCAGACCTGGTGGCTTGAAAATCATGCAGGGTGCACGTGCATGCGTGCCCAAGATCCTGGGAGGAGAATGGAAGAGAAGGGACCGTGACATGGCCATCTCCCCTGGGGGACAGACCTTCCCTCTGTCTCTCTCTCTCTTTCCAGCGAGCACATATGCCCTAAGGCAAAAAAAACTCAAAAAATTAAAAAATTAAAAAAAAAACACTAGGCATGGACTTCAAAAAATATGGGGCACCAAAATGAACTCACACTTTCATCCCGTCTTCTCCATGGGTTTCTGGGCACAGGATGGAATGTGATGCAGCCCTAAGAACGAAGCACTGCCACTCACTACGGCGTGGCGGGTCTCGGGAGCACGATGCCGAGTGGAAGAAGCCGGGCTCTAAAGGACCCAGGTTGTATGAGTCCACTGATTCAAAATGTCCAAACGAGGCAAACCACAGAGAGAAAACGGGGCTGCCAGGGCATGGAGGACCGGAGGACAGGTCCCCACTCGATGGGGGCGGGGCGCAGGTTCTGGTATTAGACAAAAACGCCGGTGGTGAGACCCTGTGACCCTCGCTGAGCTGTGCACTTTCAACGGCTGACCGAGGCTACTGGGATTTTACCTCAATTTCAGACAAAGAGCCAACATGCAACATGCTGTCTCATGGACTGCACTTCTCCCAAAGAAAACGCCTTCCTCGACTGGCAGCTGCAATGTCATTTTGCATCATTCCTCAAGCTCGCGGTGACCTTAACGTTTGGCCTGCGCTCTCTCCCCACATGAAGGAAACATACCTCCTACGACCCCGCTCTTGATCTTCACGCTGCCAGCACCACGCCGCTCTCGGTACACTTCCCAGTCAGTCATGCACCTAGCATCGAAGTTCTGAAGGAATGCCACCGGGGCGTTCTGCAGGCACTGCCCAGCCAGGGACACCTGAGGGTAAGGGACAGACCCAGCTGCCATCCCTTCTCTTTTGACCATAAATAAAGAGTCGGCATCTCCTATCTAGCTCTTTCTGGGCCAGCTGGTGCATGGTGGTTAAAGAAGCTGCTTCCCACAAGGCAGATAGCATGGCTCGAGTCCCAGAGGTTTGAAAAATACACTGGCATATGTGCCTGCGTGCCCAAAATCTTGGCAGGAGGGAGAGATGGAGAAGGGATAGTGGCGTGGCTGCCCCCCTTGGGGGTTGCTGTCTCCTATTCTCTCTCTCTCTCTCCAGTGGGCATACACACCTTCTGGTAAATCATAAAAGTACTGCTCTTTCCGGAGCCTCTTCTATTGCTGGGTTAGTCCCAACAACAGCTAGTTCACTGGCAAGTTCACCAGCTTCAGTAAAACATGTCATTAATTTGCTAATCAAGTTCTGAAAGTTCATGGTCGAGAAATTACAGTATTATTTAATAAAAACAAACAAAAAAGAACTGTCCCCTGCTGTTTGTGTACTTTGCAAAGACATGCTTATATTCAACTCCATTTCTGCCCTTCATCAAAGTGGTTTTATTCCTATAAGGCACGTGCACTCACCAGAGAGACAGAGAAAGAGAAGGAAAGTGAGAAATCACTCCCGGGAGAATAGGCCATGCACAATCCCTTTTCTTCCATTCTCCTCTTGGGATTTTGGGCACACACACGTACATGTGCCTGGCATATTTTTCAAGCTACAGGGTCCAGGACTAAAACCGCATAGCTGGTCATGTGGGACCCGGTCACCTTAACCTCTCTGCCACCTGCTGGTCCCACCACAGATTTTTTAATTTTTTTTTTAATTTTGGAAGTTTAGGGCTCACCAGAGAGAGACAGTGAGAGAGAGGGAAATATATTAAAATGGAATGATTACCTGAGGAATAGTAAAATATGTCTTCTCTACACTCATAATTGGATCTCCTTGCTTGTAGCCAAAATCTGAAAGGTCTTTCAGATCAGTATGCAAATACACTTCGGGAGAAGAGTCTTGCTTAGGAGAACTGTAAGTCAGTAGGAAAGACTGTCACGATAACCTCCAGTATCATCTACAAAAATGCAAACATTCTTAGAAGTTTTGCTATTCTTTTCATTAGGAAAATTGCAGATGGTCATAAATCTTCAACAATACAGTAAAACATAGAAAGGTAAAGTCTCTATAAGCTCCCTAGAAAATCGCTATTAATAGGCCAGCCCCATAATCTAGTGATTAAGGTGAGCCGGATCCCGCATGGCTGGCCATGGTTCGAATCCTGGCCCTAGTGGCTTGGAAAACAAGCCAGGCATGTGTGTGCGTGCACCCCAAATCCTGACAGGATGAAAAGACAAGGAGAAGGGACTGTGGCGTGACCGTGCCCCACGGGAGGGTGCTTTCTCCTCTCCGTCTGTCTCTCTCTAGCAAGTGTATGTGCCCTCTAGAAATACAAAAGGAAAAATGAAAGAGAGAAATCACTATGAACTCTCGTGAAACCAGTTTCTTTTCAGTGAGGCCCACTTCTTTCAAATACTTAACGTAAAATAAACTTAGCAATCGGCTAGGCTCGGTGGGGCAGCGGCAACCCAGCAGCTCTGCACGGAGTCATGTCGGTGAGCACGTCCGGCTGGAGCTGGGGTGGGACGGCAGCGTGAAGAGCCTGCTGGGGCTGCCTCTCTGTCTCTGTCCCTGTCTCTTTCTTCCTCTCTGAAGCTTACTAACTGAAATCTAGAATCGAATGAATCCCGTTAAGTAAGGTGGCTCTGGAGAGACGCTGAGAAACGACGGCCCGTGGGCGCAAGGGCACTGGAGGACAAGCCCGGGTCTGGGGCTGCCAGGCACTCACACAGCGCCATGATAGAAGTAGCCGAGGAAAGGCGTGTTGGCAAGGGACGACTGCACACACAGAAAGGGGAACCAGGCAGGGGCGTGGTGGGGCGTCCCAGCGGAACAGAGCTGGTCAAAGACGGGGTTGACGTCGCCTCCAAAAGCGCCGGTGAAGCAGGACCCTCGGAACAGGTCTGTTAGATCCGGGGAGCACTCCTGGAAAGCAGAGGTCATGGGTGAACCAGGAGAGGAGAACTTCGCAGGACGGTCAGCCGTGACAGCCATCTGTCCAAGAGCCTGTGTGCCCATGGAAAGGAGGACCGCCCCGAATTTGCTCATCCAGTGCCCCGTGGGCATCGTGTCAGGACGGTAACCCTTCAAGGGGTCACAGTCGCACTGGGTATGACACAAGAGGTATTCACAAAGAGACAACGAGAAGAAAAGGTAGTACAGAAGACCCCAAATGAGGACTGGAGTAGAGTAGCCTTTTCTTCACTCTTTCTTCCTTCCATAAACCAGAGTGACAATGTAGTAGAGAAAATAGTCAATTCAAAAGCAACTGGCAACATAAAATAGCAGCTCGGATGTGAAAGCCCATCCACTAAAACACTGCTGATGGGGCTCTACCCGCAGCCGGACGCACAGCGCTGGCGCCCCAGCGTCGGCGAGCACGTACCTGGTCACAACAGCAACGGACGTCACAGGCCCCAGCTGTTACGTTACAGGGACAAGGGCCAAGGGGCTGGTAGGCCTGGTCAGGAATGACGGTCGTGTTCTCTGAAAGCACACACAACAAAACGCCAGCGATGAGACACTCGGACGCAGCACTGTGACTTTCTAACACTCCAAAGAAAGCGGACCGTTACGTTTTATCAACCATGCTTCCTAAATGTTCCCCACTAAGGGAGCCCTGAAACGATCGGCCCGTAGAGCCTGGCTGAGCCGACCACCCCAGCAGAAACCCAGATAATAATGCAATGAGAGCACACTAGTTCTAATAAGCCAAAGAAGAAGGCACAGGTGGACTCGAAGACCATCAAGTGACTAGTGGGGACAATGCACTGGTGCTCTGTTTCCATACCCTGGAGTCCTTCTCATGGCGCAGACTGAGAGTGAGCATTCACCCTCCAAATTCACTCCCTCTTTGGCAAACAGAAATGAGCCAAGGTGACATCTGAGACATCTTATCTGGAATCCATCCGGTCCCAAGGTCAGATTTCATTATGCCACACGTGCTCAAGTCCCTATTACACTGTCTGAATCTTCACGTGAGTGTGTTTGAGGCGTGGGGAAATTAACTAAGCGTAAGAAGAACCCTGAGGAATTTTAGCTTGCAATCAATCAGCTCTCTGCGGCCGAATCGAAGCACCTGCCTGCTAAAAGCCAGGGCACCCCCTCTTCAGTGGCTCCAGCCCCTCCGCACACTCCAGCAGAGAGACCTTTCTAAACGACGCAAGGTGAGCTATGGCAGTCTTTTCCTAAAGCGCATGGCTCACGGTGCCAGGATCTGCCCTAGCTTCTCTGGTCCGGGGACCCCACCTTGCTCTCTGGCTCCCCAGGTGCCTTGCACACCCACCTCTGGGCCCCTCCTCTGGGAAGCCCCCTCTGCTGTCTCCCTCAATTCCTCGATTGAAATGTCATCCCCCCAAAAAGGCCTGACTCAACCTCCCCGGCTAGATCAAGCTCGCCCTTCACGCACCCCTTCTCAGTCTCGCTGTGCCTGTTTACTTTTAAAGCTGCAAGAGTTTCAATGGATGGGCCTCTTCTGTCATGTCCCCTTTGAAGCCCACGTGCAAGCTGCTGGCACATGAGGGGAGCTAAGCAGCGTTAGACCGGGCTCCGGGCGTTTGAGCGGCTGCCCTGAGCCAGAACCCACGCACCGCACAGTCCGTTCGTGAGCGCGGATCTCTCCGGGTCGCGGCATCCACAGGGGCCCGACGTCCCCAGCGGATTTCACAACACTGTCATTACCTCAGGGAGACCCCGATCCTCCAAGCTCACTGCCATTCCCTTGCACCTCCATCCCAGGCCCTGCAACCACTAACCCACTTCCTGACTCCATAACCGCCCGGTCCTAGCCATTTCGGATGAAGGGCAGCCACTGAGGGGTAGTCTTCGGTCTCCGTGACTGGCTTCTTCACTTAGAGATTTTCAAGGCTCGCTGTGTGAACATGGCTTTTTAAACTAGCAACGAGTGTGAATTTCAGCAGTGGTTTGAAAAGCACCTCCCCACACTGCACCCCACCCCCATCGGCAGGGATGGACAGGAGGCCCCCGAACTCGGGACCCAGGGGCAGGAATGCCTCTGCTTCCTCTCCAATTACTTAGCGGATCCAAGTTTCAGTCCGCTGAAATTTTACTATTTAGTGACTGCTTAAACCCCACTGAAGTTCACTTTCCCGACGTGATGGACAACGCATCTAAAGAATCACGAACGACAGAGTCTAGGTGGTGACGTGGCAGAACCCCAGCAGGCGGTGTTTGGGAAAAGGGGACCAGTTTACAGAACTGACCGTGTGATGTGCTCAGGGTCTGACCCTCGGGATAATCACACCCGAGTGACACGAACAAGGCGTCCCAGAATAGGGCTGTGCCATGCGGCCTGTGGACAGACCCGCGCGCCCTCCCACGTCTTCCTCCGCCGTTTGCTAGCTTCACTGGACTAGGAAACCCACATACCTCCCGTCTGTCCTTCCATCCCTTTTCTTGTTTTGATCTCTGGCTCAATGGGTGCCACATTTTTCGTACCTTAGGGGGTCAGAGTGGACATCTCATAATTAGCAATATACAGAGTCTAAATTTCCTAAATGTGGCTACGTATACAAGAACATTGCAAAATATTAACCAAATATACTCAAGTATAATTTTCAAAGGAAAACAGTTCAATGCTCTGAATGGCATAGCTACCATTAATCTCACTGTACTTTTTAAAAAACTTTTCCTTTAATTATTTAATTTAATTTAATTCAATGTTTTTAATGTGCTATAGGGTAGATATGCTCACCAGAGAGAAAGTGAGTCACCAGGCCCAGGACTTGAACCACAGTTGGCCATGTGGGAGTTTAATGCCTCAACCACTGTGCCACCTGCTGGCCCTGCCCCCCACACTGGAAGAAAAGGAATTGCAGCACAACCATACCCCATGGGTAAGTTGGGGGGGTGCTTTCTCTCTCTCTCCACCTCTTTCTTTTTTATTAAAGAGATCTCTGATACAGGGCCCATGCATTTGCCAGAGAGACAGAGAAAAACAGAGACAGAAAGCGAGAATTCATCCCCCAGAAATCACCCCCCCTTCTCTCCAGTCACCTCTCAGGATTTGGGGCATGCATGCACACACACCTAGTGTGAGTTTTAAGTTGCCAGATCCGGGACTTGAATGGCAGTCAACCACATGGGAGTCCAATGACATAACCATTACACCATTTGCTGGTCCCTCTCCATCTCTTTCTCTCTCTCTCTTTTTTTTTTGGAGAGGTTTTCGCTATAGGGCGCGTGCGCTCACCAGACAGACAGACAGAGAGACACAGAGAGACAGAAAGCAAGAAATCACCCCCCACGGGGGATGGCCACGCCACAATCCCTTCTCCTCCGTTCTCCTCTCAGGATCTTGGGCACGCACGCACACGCGCCCGGCGTGAGTTTTAAGCCACCTGGTCCGGGACGTGAACCGCGGTCGACTACGTGGGAGTCCAGCGACATAGCCATTACGCTAACTGCTGGTCCCTCCATCTCTTTCTAATTAAAAATGAAAACAAAGATTCACGAGGCCAGCAGGTGGTGTAACTTAACGTTAAGGTGCTGAACATGGTCGACCGCAGTTCAAGTCCTGGACCCAGCAGCTTGAAAATAACACCAGGCACACGTGCGTGCATGCCCAAAATCACAAGAAAAGAATGGAGAAAGGACTGCAACATGGCCATCCCCCCTTGGGGGTGAGTTCTCACTTTCCCTCTTTGCATCTGTGTCTCTCCAGTGAGCTGAAGTGCCCAATGGCAAAAAAATGAACTGAAAAAAACAACAAAGATGCACACCCACATGTACAGTGTCAAAGCTAGAAATCCCATTGTAAGTGATTGGTTAAATAAACAACAGTGTATCTACACGATTACCATGCGGCTATTAAAAAGGAGGTGGGTAGGGACCAGCAGTTGGCATAATGGCTATGTCGCTGGACTCCCATGTAGTTGACTGCTGTTCGAGTCCCGGACCCAGCAGCTTAAACTCACACCGGGCGCGTGTGCATGCATGCCCAAGATCCCGAGAGGAGAATAAAGGAGAAGGAATCGCAGCGTGGCCATCCCCCCTGGGGGGTGATTTCTCGCTTTCTGTCTCTCTCTGTCTGTCTGGCGAACGCACGCACCCTATAGCAAAAACTCTCCAAAAAAAAAAAAAAAAGGAGGTGGGTCTAGTAGATAGTGTAGTAGTTAGGGCACTGGCCTCCCACATGGTTGACAGCGGTTCAAGTCCCGGATCTGATGGCTTGAAAATCACACCAGGCACGTGTGCATGAGTGCCCAGTATCCTGGGAGGAGAATGGAGGAAGAGATTGTGGACTGGCCATCCTCCCAGGAGATGATTTCTTACTCTCCATCTCATTGTCTCTCTTCTCTGGCAAATGCATGCACCCTGAGGCCAAAACCTCTTAAAAGAAATGAGGCAGACCTGTTCACATGGAATGATCGTATGTCCTACTATTTCTAAAAAGGTATAGGACTGACTGCATTGTGCTATCATTGTGTACGTGTGCATTTGCAAAGCAGCAAAAGTTAGCGGGCGGACTCCGAGTGGAGAGCTGGAGGTCAAACACTTCCCAGGAAAAGCTGCCGTATCTCAAGAGACTTATTCAAGAGTGTTTCTCTTCCTGGGGCTGGCAAGTGGCGTGGTGGTTAAAGGCGCTGGACTCCCACATGGCCGACCATGGTTCAAGTCTCGGACCTGGTGGCTTGCTTTCTCACTTTCTCTCTCTCTCTCCCTCTCTGTCTCTCTCTGATCAAACTGAAAAATAATAATAATAAATAAAGTTAAATAAAATAATTCTTTAAAAAAAAAAAAAAAAAAAAAAAAGAGTGTTTCTCTTCCTATCTTTTTCCCCCTTAAAGCTGTAATCAAGAAACTCATAAGCATAGAAACAATTTTCACCTTCTCCCCAAAAAGGATTTAAGGCAATTTACAAAAATAAAATATAGCTTGATTAAATAAGATAGTACAAAAGGAAAACTTCTAAAGTAAGAACACAGAGGAGCTGGCCGGTGGTGGGGCAGTGAAGGCAGCTGGACCCCAGAGCTGACTGCGGTGGAGTCTTGGACCCTGCAGTGTGGGAGACACTCCAGGCGTGTGCGCCCACATGTCCAAAACCCAGGAGAGAGGGAGAAATGGAGGAAAAGGGATTGTGGTGTGCCCGTTCCCATGAGGGGTGCTTTCTCACTTTCTCTCTCTCTGTGTCTCTCTCCAGTGAGCACATGTGCCCTCTAGCAAAAAAAAAAAAAAAAAAAAAAAAAAAAAGGAAGACAACTGAGAAAAGAGACATAAGCTCCTCAGTAGTGAACTAAGAACACAAACTGCATGGCACACACTTACAATCAAATAGGTAATGTCTGACGGGCATTTTTCACCGTCAAAGACTACTTGCCTGATGCATTGTGGGTCAGAGAGGAGTTGGCATAAATTTCCACTTGAATGAGTAGATGCGCTAGACAGGATGAATTGTGAGATGCTGAAACCAGCAGAGTTTGGACGACACACGGAGACTCTGGGAAGGAATCTGTCACATTAGAGGAACACCACTGCAGACCATGCTTCGACCTTACTGTCACTTCCAGCACATTCTGAAAAGAAAATACCGCTGTGCTTTCAGAGTGATTCAAACTATAAAAACACACTATGGGAAACACAATAAAAGTACACTTCTGGCAGCAGGTTGGGCATGGCGATTAAAGTGTGGGATTCCCACAAGGTTCGAGTCCCGGATCTGGTGGCTTAAAAATCTTTAGGGGTGGAGTGTGGGTGTGCCCAAAATCCTAGGACAAGGGACCAGCAGATGGCGTAATGGTTACATCACTGGACTCCCACAGAGTTGACCATGGTTTGAGTACTGGACCTGGTGGCTTAAAGCTCATGCTGGGGGACCAAAGGATGGCATAATGGCTATGTCACTGGACTCCCATGTAGTTGACTGCAGTTCGAGTCCCAAACCCAGTGACTTAAAACATGCTGGATGCGTGTGTGTGCATGCCCAAAATCCCAAGAGGAGGAGAAATAGAAGGGAAGACTGCAGCACGACCATGCCCCATGGGAGGTGCTTTCTCACTTTCTCTCTCTCTCTGTCTCTTTCCAACATGCACATGTGCCCTCTGGCAAAATAAAAAATTAAAATTAAATAAAAGGAAAGAGGAGCCAGCAGATGGCATGGTGGTTGAGGGGACAGCAGGTGGCATGGTGGTTGAGGTACTGGAATTCCCATATGGCCAACTACAGTTCGAGTCCTGGACCTGGTGGCTTGCTTTCTCTCTCTTTCTCTGGCAAAACTCATGTGAAAAAATAATAATAAATATATAAATAAAATAATTCTAAAAAAAAAAAAAAAGGAAAGAGAAGAAAGAAAGACCTTGTCAAATCAAGAGAGCACTGCAGAAATGGAGGACCTGGGCCTCCACTGCTGGCCTTACCAAGCCCGGGGTGGTGGTCACACTCCAGTCTCCTGTCTCGTTGCCCAGCGTGCCACAAGTCGGAACTGGCAGCACCCCTAGGGAGAGAGGGTTAGATGCAAGGCGGCACTGACCAGCTAAGGGCTGCATTCTGAGGCCGAGTGCCGTCCTTCACTTGTCACATGGGATGAAAAGCTGAGTACTGCTCATGGGAACGGGAGATAAAGCGGGGTGCCGCACATGGAGGTGTTCTCAGCGAATGCGAGCCAAGCTTGTCCGTGGGTGCGCTTTGGTCTACACCCCCCACCCTTCTCCGCGCGTGACCCTGGGTGGACAGCAGGCGCCGTGAGGACGCTGCCAGGCGGCCCAGCCCCGTCCCCCACCCCACACGGGAAGGGCCGACTCCTCACCCTCCTTGTCCTGCACCAGGGCCAGGGACACGGTCACGTCCTCGGTGCCTCCCACCAGGAGCGCGCTGACCGCAGGGCCGGACATCCGGATGAAAGCAGGGATGAAAACTGGGCAGGAAGGAAGGAGACAGGCCGCGGTCACCCCGGAGGCCACGGCCCGAGCTGTGCGCGCTTTCCCGCGGCCGCGACCTCGGGGCTCGGCGGGAGGCCCAGGCCCGCCCAGGGTCGCCGGTCCCCGCGGCCCGACCCCCGCAGGCCCTGCCCGGCTACACACCCGGCTCCCCCAGCAGCGGCCGCAGGGCGCCCTGCAGAACGAGGAGCCTCAGAACGAGAGCGGCCGGCGGCCGAGGGCCCATGCCCGGGGCGCCGGGGCCCGGCAGAACCGCGCCCGCCTCAGAAGCCTGGAAGCGCGGGGACGCCAGGAGGCCGCCGCCCGGCCGCCGCCATCTTGTCAAGCGAGCGCCTGGAGCTATGGCAACCACCAATCGGCCGCCGGCCAGAGGAGCGGCGCGCCGTGATTGGGCAAGAAGAGAAGGGCCCGCCCCCAGGCCCGGGAGCTGAGGGCAAAGCAGCCGGACTCTGTGGCCCACCGCGGTCTACGCCGCTGGAGAGCCGCGCTGGTCGCGCCTCAGAGCCGAGCGTGGACACTGGCACGGGGGTGTCCCCCGGGGTGATCTCTGTCTCTCTCTCACCGACAGCCTGGCCCCGCCCACAGGGCTGCTCGCTCATTTGCAGCTTTACCGTGTTCAGACAGTAGGAAGACACTGGAGTCGGTGTCCAGTGTCCCGTCCACAAACGAGCTCTCATCCCCACCTGCGGCTAATGCAGCCACACCGCAGGAGCGAGCCTTGAGGCACTGGCTCCCAACATAAAGGCTAGGGCTTGCTCCTTAAAAACTTGATTTTTATGGCGATTTGGGGAGGAGGGACGAAAACGGGATGAGGCTGCAGCTTGTTGCTGCAGAATCGTTTTTATCATTCTAGTTTTTGAACGGTTGTCTACGCTCACAGAGCTCCCAGCACTCTGAAAGAAGATCCAAAGACTACAGGAATTTTCCCTAGCAACAGAACAAATGCGAAAGTGTGACTTCTGCCTGGGGAAAAATGGGTTTTTAAGTTTTTACAGTAGATGCGTGTGCTGACTGGAGAGACAGAGAGAGGGAGAGGGAAAGCGAGAAATCACCTCCTACCCAGGGCGGACCCAGACAACAATCCATTCTCCTCTCAGGATTTTGGACACACCTGATGTGTCTTCCAAGCCACCAGGACCTCTCAATCAGCCCGCGGAATCCAGCTGTTTTACCCTCCATGCCACCTCTTGGCCCCGTTTTTTTTATCCTATCAACAAACTCAAAGCATTTCAGGCATTTTTATGATATCTGGTGACTGGGAATGCCGTTCTGAGGTCAAACTGATTTGGGATTTGGGATTTCATCTTCCTCCAACACATATTCTGAAGCTTTTGTTACTGACAAGTAAATTGACCTAAGCTTAGTTTCTCATTATGGAAAGGATAGTGTGGACCCAACAGGTGATGTGGTGGTTAAGGCAGCTGGATCGGCATGGCTGCCTGTGCCGTTCACATTTCAGACCTGGTTGCTTGGAAACCTCATGCTCAAAATCTCAAGAGAATAGAGGAGATGTGATTGCAACATGGCCATCCTGCCAGCAGGGTGTTTTCTCACTTTCTTTTTCTCTCTGCCCCCAGCAGGAACACGCACCCTATAACAAACTAAAAAAGAAAAAAAGCCAAATAATTGAAATTTTGCTACTCTGTTCCCATCCTAAAATGTAAGTACACATCTAATCTCTTCAAATATTTTTCATGCCTAGAAATCTTATATTAATCCTTTATCTAACCTATTATTACATAGAATTTGTAACAATATTTTCACATAAAATTTTGGCAAGATTTAACATTAAAGTCCTTCAAAATAGAATAAAGAATTGTCTGGCCCAGCAGGTGGCATGGTGGTTAAAGCACTAGATTCCCATATGGCTACCTGCAGTTCGAGTCCCAGACTTGAAGGCTTTCTCTCGCTCTCGTGCTTGCTGAGTGCACATGCCCTACAACAAATTTTTAAAATAATAATAATAATAAACAAATTAAAAATTAGAAAAAAATTGGCATTTGACAAAATTCAGTACACATTCGGGAATCAGCAGTTAGCGTAATGGCTATGTCGCTGGACTCCCACGTAGTCGACCGCAGTTCACGTCCCGAACCTGGTGGCTTAGAACTCACGCTGGGCGCGTGTGCGTGCGTGCCCAAGATCCCGAGAGGAGAATGGAGGAGAAGGGATTGCGGCGTGACCATCCCCCCGGGGGGTGATTTCTTGCTTTCTGTCTCTATGTCTCTCTCTGTCTGTCTGGCGAGCGCACGTGCCCTATAGCGGGAAAAAACCTCAAAAAAAAAAAAATTTCAGTACACATTTGAAAACTGTGAATGAGCATAAGATAAATAATGAGTAAAGGAAAGAAATCAACCAAATGTTAAAATTTAAGTTACTTTATTATAAGAATTTATATAAAATAATCATAAACACAACCGTTAAAAATAAAATTTACACAGAACTAAGTAAGCAAGTGTATACAACATTTCAAATGAAAAGCTAGTAACAAAAAACTTATTAGGTTATTTGAAATTATTTATCTTTAAATATATGACGCCTTATTTCCTAGACTTAAATGGTGACTTCTATTACACTATGAAATGTTATCATTTGTCAATACTATGAAATACTAAACATTATTTTTAAAAGACAAACACAAATTCTCAAACTCAAGGATCAACAAATATCTTCAAAGGGGTCGCCAAAATATTTGTGTATTTGTTAACAAAACTGCATATCCAGAATACAAAGTCTACCTGAAGTGACCGAGCCAAAAGGCAACGTACCTAAGTAATCTCAGCCTCTGAGCTGGTGTAAAGAGGAAATCGAAATCTTATTTACAGACGAGGTTTTATACACAAATGGATTTCTGGCCATTTATTTTTTGAAACACACAGAACTGGCACCATCACTTAGACCCTCCCTACACTATACTGGAACTTAAAAGTCCTTTTAATAATCTCAAGGTTGCATAGAAAAATTCATTTTTGTCACTGAGTTGAAATTACAAAGAGTTTTTCTTCTGAACTTAAGTTTTCAGTATTCAGTACAAAGTTTCTAGAGGCCAGTTGTGCAGTACTAATATGTTTTTCATCCACTGAAAATGGAAAGAATCCCATCTGGGGACAACGTAACACAAAGTCCATTTTCCCCAATAAATTCCCCCTTGATACCCAGATGGTAGCTTTCACGAATAAGCTCGTCACACAACCGCTTACAAAGAACCGTTGGGACCAAACTACTGCCCCGTACTGATTTAACGTCAGATTTTGTAGTTACTTGGTGACAAACTGTTAGTTTTACTCATTTAACTCTGTCCAAACATGTACTAGCATCAGACAAAAGA